>QANZ01034935.1:124990-165394 GCA_003254925.1 Chamaecrista fasciculata
GAGAGAGAGAGAGAGAGAGAGAGAGAGAGAGAGAGAGAGATTTTGTGTTTTTGGGTAAATTCACTTAAAATCTTAACGTACTTCATTTTCTTATCTTTTTATCCTATTATAAAAAGAAAAGGACCTCAATATAAGAAAATAAAACTTTTGGGGATGAAAGTTTATTTTTTCTCTTTTTTTAACGGAAAAATGGATGGAAAACGTTAGAGGGACCAACTTTGACAAGTTTTGGATAACTGAGGGACCAATATGGAACGAAAAATAACTGAGGGACCTATTTGGAACAATGAGCATAACAGAGGGACCAAAATAGGACTTTGATCCTATATAATTTGTACGTGCTCGAATTGAAAGGAATTGGAGTAGAAATTGAAGGGTACTATCACTAGTAGTAGAAATTGGAGTCCCTTTGTACTTGATTGCATTAAATAATTTGATTGCTATTTTATCAAAATGGTAAGAAATTGGACTCCAATTTCTACTAGTGATAGTACCCTTCAATTATCAAATTCAAAGTCATTAGAAATATAATATAATATATTATATTTGTACTGGCTCGAGCCATTGCCACATTAGCCAATCTATTCTTTTGTCTCACAGTCTCACACATATCCTTTGGTCGCTATAGCACTATAGGATTCTCGATTCTGCATTCACATTCGCTTCAATTTTGGGATCAAATTTCCTTAAAAATAGAAAAGGAAAGGAAAAGATTTTGGAAAGGAAAAGTCATTATAACTAAATGGTGGTTTATTTTCTTTTTAATTTTTGGTATGATTGTGAGTTATTTCCTTATTGATTTATTTTCTTATTGTGTTTATTTGACTATAATTATGTTATAATGACTCTTTATGAATTTAATTATGACATGATATATTTAAATTTTATTATATTTAAGCTTTTTTTTAATTATGATTTGTAATTTATTATTTTGTTGGTCTATTATTTATTATTATATTATTTATTAATTAATTTATTTATAAACGATTCGACCCCGGTTGAAACCCGATTGAATCATTGAACCCTTGAACCTCTGCTTCGTCCGGTCCGGTTTTAATAACCTTGCTATTTAAAGGAATACTGCTTGATAAGACAGCACTACCTTCGGGGACAACGGATAAAATTAATGAGAGAATATTTATACTATAAATAAATTATTATTTATTCTTACAAGACACATCCATTTTTTCCACTAAAATATAATAGTTCAAGTGCGCTTTAAATATATATTAGTCTTCGCTTAAATCGTTATACAGATAGGCGGAGAAAACCATAACATTATCTAAAAAAAATTTATCTATTGAAAGGCGAGACAGCTAAAAGTCATGTTCAAATTAAATAAATTCTATAATTTATTACTTTGAATTAAATACACTCGAAGAATCTAATATGAGATAGAGTTTATCTAACATTTTTCTAACATGTGATTTTAAAGACTTATGTTAAGAACGTATTTAATAATCTTAGATATATAAAAAATAGTTAAAAATTTTAAAGACTCATGTTGAGAACATATTTAATAATCTTAGATATATAAAAAATAATTAAAAATTTTAAAGACTCATGTTAAGAACATACTTAATAATCTTAAATATATAAAAAATAGTTAAAAATTTTAACTCTATGTATTTGGTTACCTTTCTTTATATAAGCGAAGGGTATTCACTGTATGGAACAATCATTAATTTTTTTTGTCATAAGTCCTCCATTTAAGAGTAAACACCTAATCACAAAATACTTTCCATACTCAAAAGTGAGATTCGATTATGTTAGGATTCAGAGTATTTCCCAACAACCATTCATAGATCAAACAAATATTGACAATGCGGAAAATAGAGAAGAATAGATAAACACAAGTAATTTATCGTGGTTCAATAAGTGTGACCTACATTCAATCAAGAACAAAGAACTTTACTATAAAGAATTAGGGTTTACAATAACCTGATGAATGAATCACTCTTTAAGTCATACCTCACTCATCTCTTTACTTTATCTACTCTAACTAAGTTTTTCCTAAAAGTCTCTCTTGACTTATCTTGTGAATTGTGATGTACTATGATCATCAATCCCCAGCTAACTATTTATAAGCATCTAAAATCCTAGTCCTATAAAGATTACTTAATCTAGACTCATTAGGATAGTAAGCTCAACTACTTAAATCGTTAAACATATGTTTATCCCCAAATAATTAGCAACTAACTTAATACAAGTCATTACTCAAGATTTCAAAATTTTAACAACTAAGATTACAATCTTTACATAATCCCAACACTTTAGTTTAAGGATTTACCTTTGTTTTGAATTTGACAAAAGAAGAAAAAAAAATATATAGTCTCTTATATTTTATTAATTTTTTTAATTAAAATAAAAATGTGCAGTGCAACCTGCTCTTTACTTTGTTTCTGAAGTTTTTTAGTGCCCTAATCACATCAACAAAAAAAATTGAACATGCATCATTATTTTCTTTAATATTTTTATTTGAATTGTATTTACAATCATATATAGTTTTTTTTTTTTATTGTTACCGCCAATGTAATCATAAGAAAAAAAATATTAAAAGATAACAACAAAATAAAAAAAAATCTAATAATCATATCATATATATTATAAAAATACACTTAATTCACTTTTCATATGGCAGTACTGTTTATTTTCCCTTATTATATTACATTCAATGTGATTTACATTTTTCATTTAAAAAAATTAATGAAATATGATACCATGTTCTTTTTCATTTTGTCAAATTTAAATGAAAAGCCACCAAATAGTGAATAAATTAATAAAGATATTTTTGTCACAAAAGATAGAGAATATAATAATTAATTGTTAAAAAAATTTAATTACTTTTTATATATTCAAAACTATTAGGTATACTTTAATTAAAATATAGATAAGTTATTAGTAAATCCCACTTAATTAAAATATGACTAAATTGTACTAAGTCGTGAATATTATTTCAAACCTCGCTTTAAATTTAAATATTTTCTTCAATAGCTATACATAACTTGAATGGCATCTTAGTAAGCTAGAACTCATCATTTCCAACATCTCCACGTTCTATTTCTTCATTAAACATTTCATCATTAATTTCTTATTACGCATTTTAATCTTCAAATTAAAGTTATATTTGACTTTATATAATTATCTCTCATTGACATCTGTAGTAGTAGCTATTTATAAAAACAATTCTAATACCTTGAAACTTAATTAAGAGTACGATGAAATGAGAGCAACAAAATTTAAAAGAACTGAAATATTAATTTAACCTCAAACACATTTCACACTGCACAAATTAAACACGATGATGGAAGGGCATGCTGGAAAATATTTTGTGCTTTCCAACAACATTATATGACTTCAAAGAATTAGTAGAGACAAAAGTAGAATGTAGTCATATGTCGTTGTATGTCAAGATCAAAGTTATCTAGAAGCAAAGGAAAAAAGAGAAAAAAAAAGTCGATAGAGATGTTGAATGCTGCATTAATTTGCCCTTCATTCTTTCCAACCATTAATTACAAAGTCAATAATGGCAACGAATCTTATAGCTTTGGTTTTGTTTAACAAGTGGGTCAAATTTTTCCTTTCTTACTTGTTGGCTTCAATAATAATATCTTTCTTTTGCTTCTCATGCAGGCTTATAAGACGTGGAGGATATATAGAAATTGAGTTATCTGGAATTACATGCATCTTTATTTCTCTTTTGTTTTATTGTCCTAATTTTCAGTATTTCGTCTTTAAAATGAATAAGAGGAGTGAGAGAAAAGAGAGAACTCCAAGTTAATAAATGTCTTTTTACTCCTTATTCTCTCAACTTTTAATGATTTAGATTTTTTTTTTACTTAAAATATCAGTAAAAAACATTTGTAAAAAATTAGAACTCTATATTTTACAAGATTTCATTGACCAATGCATAATTTGCATTGCTCCCAAATTCTTAACGGTTGTGTCACGTTATTATGGTGGTGCGTCCAGAATACAACAATACATTCAACTAACCCACAACTTCCTCACCTGCGCACTAAATTAATTAATAGTTATCATTAATTAATACAAGTTAAATAATTTTTTTAATACGTTTATTGATTCACTTTACCAAAATGGTAGGAGTAATAAATTAAAAAAACTTTAATGCAAACTATGTTGGGTAACCTACTCGCCAAACTAACCAAAAAAAAAAATCAAAGTTGTGAGAAGCAATATTTTATCAGTTTATACAATTTCTGGAATTTCATTAATATCACGACTAATAATTTTAGAGCAATGTTATGCCTAACGTTTTCTACCAAAACAGAAAGAAAAACCAACTCAAGCGACATACCACCATCTCCACACATAATAGTTAATGTTGATATTTGTTCTGACCCTCCTTAATTATTCTTATGTCTTTAATATAAATAATAGAAATAAAAAGTACTAATCAAAGAGGGAAAGCAAGTTATTGTCACTACTTGATTAAGCGTGATTCCTCATTTTAGCGAAAAGGATGGGTTACGTATTCTGACTTTAAACGCAATGTGGTTGAGACTTGAAGTCACTTATTGTACATGATTTGATGGGACATGCAATATGAATCAGAAGCAAAGATGAAGATAAAGAGATTGAGATTAAACAATTACTGCAATCTTAAAACACTGATTAATATCCATTTTGGACATTATAAGGTTGTAGAGATTTACTATATATACTTACAAGCAACAACAGTAAACAAAATAAGCAGAGCTGACAAAAGCACTCGTATATAATAAAGGGCTCAACACAGAAAGTAAAGTAGGAGCATATTAAAGTTAAACTCAGTGTGTCATATAATAATAACAAATTCTATTCCTATTAGCACTAACAGAATGTGCCTCCTTTACAATATTATCAGTATGCAAAAGAACAAGTAATTTTCCTCACTCCTCAGACTGTGTACGCTTGCTGAATTGTGTCTATATCAAGCCCCTTCAATCTCACAACCGATTCTACATGACCTTTTAGTGTATGCAATTCTCTCAACCTGCATGCATTTAATATTTAGTGCACAAATTAATACAAGATTGTGAATTTAATTATGAAACACTTACCTATTTCAAGCCCAAAAAATCAGAGGATTTTCGTGAAAGGGGGGTGTTTGCTAGAGACTATCATAAAATAACTTAATGGTTTTGACTTCACTATTTCCTTAACAATAGTATGACATTTATTTCAGACATGATTCCTTGTCAAATAACAATTAGAGATAAAATTGTGTACCTTGCAATTTCTGCTCTCCTTTTAGCTTCTTCAGCCATTTGATTGAGTTCGTTGAAGTGTGTGCGGTCCGAGAACTTGGCGTCCGGTGGTTGTAATCCATGCAATGTTCTTTGTGCATGTGCCCATTGAAGTTCCCTTTGTTCCTTTCCAAAGTCCTTTTGTCTTGTGAATGCAATCTAATACATATAAATGAAATTCATATGAGCACATAGCCAAAAGTTAAGGCCCTGCTGGGATAAAATTACCTCAATAAACTATATAAGTAGTGCTTACCCTCTGCTCAATCACAAGATCCCAAGCCCTACCACTCAAAGCATAACGAATGAAGAACTTGATGAAATCAAGTGGGATGTAGAAAATGATGTTGTACAACCATATTACTCCAGCCCACCCCCATCCTATTCCTTCAATTGCAGCGAAACTCCAGTTTGCGTACACCGCGATCAAAGTGGCAATCTGCACGCAGGTTCATCACCTAAGTCATCTTAGGTGCAAGTGAAAAAGAAATTCATCTGCCACAGAAGAAAATGGAGAGTTTGGCTTACCAGCTGAGCAACTATAAAAGCAACTATGAGCAATATGCCAGGACGCTCAACATATGACCAGCCTCGAGACCGAGTCACAAATATAAGGGCCTGACTGATAGTGCTCACTTGAAGATAGATAGCTGAGGCGAGTTTCCGGAAATCATCATGAGCACTTTTTTCAAGAGTTGCGACCCCAAAATATCGCTGAAAAGTTATCAGGAAAAATGAAATCAAATGATGTATCCTAAACCATCACAAGCAAAATGTAAATTCACAATCAAGGAATGCTATGATAGAAAATGTACCGGAAAGAAATTTGTCTTGTATGCTGCCCAAAAGAATATGACTGTCATCATTGCCAAGTAACTTCCAAGCACAACGCCAGTAGTAAATATCTCTGATAGCTTCCAGCTATCAGGGAGAGGAGACGGTTTTACTCGATCTTTTGAGATTGTCATAATAGTACCTAAATGTCATAAGATTGCTTTAGGATGGAAACATGTGGAAGACAGTCAGAAGGGGGAACCATCACAAAGAACTGAGATAACAAACCATCATTCAGGATGGCGATGATCAGCACCATGAAAGGTGGAAAGTCAAACTTCCATATGAGAGCCAGCAACATGAAACCAAGCTGCAACCATGCCAAACAAGCAAAAAGGGTAAGAATACCCGAAGACCGATGACCAAAAAATTTTTACCAACCATATAATGCTTGTTAGAACATAGATAATAGTCACAAAATAATTTACATACCACAATACGAATTGTAATTGAGACTGCATAAATCTGCAGGAAAGAAGAAACAAGTTATTTAACAGATATTGATTTAGTAAGCAACTGTATTCATCACCCTCACAGACTTGGACTTGAAAAGTGTTACAAAAAAAGGAAGTTGCGAGGAGATTAAAAGCAGTTTCAGTAGCTCACTGTGTAATTTTTCATTCTCTGGAAGATAGCTCGGCTAGTCAGAACAGCACTAATAATAACACTGAGGCCAGGTTCTGTTAAAACAATATCAGATGCACTACGAGCTGCATCAGTTGCATCAGCAACAGCTATACCAATGTCGGCCTTTTTAAGAGCAGGTGCATCATTCACTCCATCACCAGTCATTCCACATATATGTTTCCTCGCTTGCAAGCGTTTCACAATCTCATACTTGTGCTCTGGCCAAGTATAAGGAATTATGAATCAAACAGCGTGACAAAGGAAGCTTAAGATACACAATTATTGTAATTGATGATAAATTTTCCATCCCAATGCATGTGAAATTCTATCGGCAAAACGATCAATTGCCATGATTAACATTGAAGCATACCAGGGAAAACACCAGCAAATCCATCAGCCTTTTCTATCAGTTCATCAACAGGTAAGGCAGCAATTGATTCATCCTTATCCTGCCCAAGCAATGCAGATGAGGGATACATGTTGGTCCCCATTCCCAATCGGCGGCCTGTTTCCTTCCCTATAGCTAATTGATCCCCTGATAAGAAGATGCATAAAAACAAATTTGAAAGTCAGAGCAATGAATTATATTGTTCTGTTGGATCAGATGCACTCCAATTTCACAAAAAAAGTCCATTTATTCTGTTGTAGAAGTTTTTGTGATTCCGCCAATACCACAAAAAGCAGAGTCCATAATCCAATACCAAGTGTTTTGTTTAACTGAATCAAATTCCATAGTGATTCTGACCACTATAAATTACAAGTTTACTTTTCCAATTTCTTTGCCTAAGTTCAGGTATTTCGAAGTCACAAGACAGGATTCAGATTGCTTCAGCAGTTTGCTCGTATGCAACAGACTGTTCCAAAGCTTCTAAAACATTCATTAGCGTTAATTATTGTACGTAATAGACCTGTAATCATCTTGACATTTACTCCAAGGTTTAGTGCCCTCCGTATGGTTTCTGCACTGTCATGCCTAGGAGGATCAAAGAGAGGCATGAGGCCAATAAATTGCCATGGGCCTCCAGCACTCTCCTTCCTTCCATCCGGAACTTCCTGTTGAATGAAGAAAGAAACCAAAGCGGTAATCATTTCAAAATTCTAACATAAAAGTAATACATAGGGATGCAAATTCATCAAATGATCAAGCCAGAGTGCAAGCAATGAACCAATCACCTGGTATGCTACAGCAAGAGATCGTAAACCACGCTCTGCAAACTTATCTATCACTGCATGAACTCTGCGTTCAATGTCTGACTTATTGTGGGCAAGATTGAGGATCTAATAGTCAGGTTACACAATCAGAATATGAGATCGAAGAGTAAGAGAAAATTATGTAACCAATCAATAATATTAAAGTAAAATTACCTGCTCTGGGGCACCTTTGCTTACTCTGTGCATTTTACCATCACCATCAATATAAGTTAAAGCTGTCCTCTTATCAGTCGGATTAAAAGGAAGAAAATGTACTTCTTGGATACCAGCTCGTGCCTTTCGCAGCAGCAAGTTTAAAAATAAAAATATTATAAAAAACTTGAATATTGAAGAACTATGACAACAAATAATGGTTTGATTTCTATCACTAACCTCTTTTGGATCAGCCAGCATCCCAACTATGGCAGAATCTATTGCATCTTGATTCTCAAGTCTTGATGCTCGAGCTGCCATCAAAACAACAGTATCTGGATCCACTCCTTTCGCAAAAACCTTATGGGTGAAAATAAATATAATCAGATCAAGCGAACATGAAAGAGACAGAGATAATCAGTATCCAACCTCAATAAGATTTTTGTCAACAGTAAGTTTGTTCAATGTTAAAGTCCCAGTCTTATCACTGCAAAGCACATCCATGCCTGCCATCTCTTCAATTGCTGTCATCCTCTTTGTGATAGCTCCCTGAAAGAATTACAACTGATGGTCCATTATACACATATGTCAACAAAATATGCTCAAGAGAGACATGCTACGGAACCTAACCAACCTGTTGAGATAATCTGTGAGATCCAATGGCCATGGTCACTGAAAGAACTGTGGGCATGGCAATTGGAATTCCCCCGATAAGAAGCACCAGGAGGTTGTCGATCCCAGGACGATACTGTCGGTCTTGAATTGGATACATAACAATAATCTCAATAATCATCCCCACAGCAATTGAACATATGCAGAAGTTCCCAATTGCAGTCAAGACCTAAATGACAGCACATAAAAGAACAAATGAAATCTGAATTATGGATGCAGCATTATGTATGAAGAAGAAAAGGTGACCAGCTGCTATCATATTACCTTTTGGAAGTGACCCACTTGATTAGTGGTATCTACAAGGTGAGCAGCTTTACCGAAGAATGTGTGCACACCGGTGGCAATGACTACAGCTTCAATCTCTCCTTGTTTGCAGGTAGAACCAGAATACACACCATCACCGGGACCCTTTGTCACCGGCAAGGACTCACCTGTAAGTGCAGACTGAAAAGCACAAAGCACAAAATATTAGAGAACAAAATAAAGCAGCAATGATATTTCTATATACATAACAAAATACTAGAGAACCCACCTGATCAATTTTCAAAGGATCCCCTTCAAGAAGACGAGCATCCGCGGGTACAATATCTCCAAGTTTGATACTGACGATATCACCAGGAACCAGGTTTGCAGCATCTTGCTCGTTCCACCTACCATCTCGAAGAACCTTATACAAGATAAAAATGATAAACTATGAGGAAAATGAATTATGGGGGAAAAGAAGAAAAGAAAAACAAACTGAATTGCAGCAATACTAAATGCACATGGGTATTGAGCTAAAAGACTATTGGCCAGAGAGTAGGTAGCCATTGATATCAATGATATGAAATGAAGTAAATGCTAAATTGACACCTTCGCTTTTGGAGCAAGACGAGCCATGAGAGCAGCTGCCGCATTACCCGCGTTGTTTTCCTCGATGAAACTAATAGTTGAATTGATGAGAAGCAGAGTGATGATACCCACAAAGTCTTGCCAGTCAGGAGGCTTCCCCTGCATACAGAGATTTTTCAGGAAACAATTCAAATTTTCAACAACAGAGACACCACAGGTTCACAAATTTTCTCGGAAAACATTAGGTAGGAGATTTCTGAAAGTTGAAGGTACTCACCCCTCCATTGGCAAGCGCAATTGCCATTATAGCAGCAGCCTCCATAACCCATGACAGAGGATTCCACATAAAACCCAAGAACTTCAAAAACTTGCTCTCCTGAAAGATAATTTCCCAGAAAAGCACAACTTCTTTTACGTGGGATTCAGAGAGAGAGAGAGAGAGAGAAAGTTTGGAAGAAAGTAAAAGGGGGAAGGGGAAGACGAGCTATAAACCTTTTTCTCTTCAAGCTTGTTGTGCCCAAAAATGGTGAGTCTCTCCTCTGCTGCAACAGAGGTAAGACCTTCTCTGCTACATCTCAGATTCTCAAAAACCTCCTCAATGGGTATGTTTTCCTGCATTTCCAAAATAAAAAACCAAAGCCAAACATGAATCAAACAGGCCAATGAAGAGAAGAACACAAAACAACCAAAAAAAAAAACGAAAAGAAGAAGAAGAAGCAGCTTCAGGTGAGTCATTCAGATCTGTTACCAAATCCACAGCTTCCTTCAGCACAGCCTCCAACACAAGGGACTTGTCCCCCATCTCTTCTTCTCCGTCGACTTTCTCTCACTACAAAAGCATTGAGACAGAAAATTAGCAGGCGGTGAGAGGAGGCAGAAGTAGAAGTAAGTAGATGAAGTGGATAAAGTAGCGAACAAAAAAAAAAGCAGAGGAAAGAAAGAAAGAGATAGGTAAGCTGTAGAACCTAATTATGACCCCAAGTAAGAGATGAAGGAGGATTGAAAGTTGAAAAAACGGGTGTATGAAAATGTAAACAGCAAAGACCCCAAAGGCCAAAAAGCAAGAAAATAAATGTTGGAGAGGCCAGAAGTCACAGAGAAAACGATAAGCTCGCTATATCCATGTATGTATATGTATGTATGAAGCCAAACAAGGCTCAAAGCAAGTGGGGGCAATCTTTGCCTTTGGATTGTGAATTTCGTAAACCAGTAACGGCAGGCAGTCACAAATCAGTGAATCACACACCAACTCACAACTTTGTTGTTTCTTTTTCTTCTCTTTCCTTTCTTTCTTTCTTTTTTTTTTCGTTGGAAAAAGAAAACAAATTTATGTATTCTTCTTCATTCTTTATTATTGTTACTGCTTACTGGTGTGGTGGGAGTGGGATGATGATGATTCATCATCAAAAAATTCCTGATGAAATTCACGAAACCATTACCAGCATTTGCTTAGGAATGAGGAATTAAGGATAGAATAGAATATTTAAGGTAAATTTTGTTGTTTTCTAAATTTTATATTAATTTTTTAAAATTTTATTTATTTATTGTTAATTAATTTTATTATTTTGATTAACTTTTTTAATAAATTAACAATAATCTCTATATATTTTTAATTTAAATTAAGATTTAAGTTTTTTTCATTATCTATTTTACCTTATATATTATTAATTATATAAAATCTATTATTAGTATTTATTAAAATAAAAAATAACATTTGTACCAAAAAAAATAAAAAACATCGATTAAATATAAAACCTTGAAAATAAAATTAATAATAAATAAGTATTAGAGACAAAATTATAAATTAATGAAAAGTTTAAAAAATACTTTTATTAATGAATTTGATAATTAATACTTTTACTTCTCGAGGAGCAATTAGAATTTTATATATTCAAAAAAATGTGATTAAAAGAAAAAACCCGTGCAATATGCACGGGTCTCATACTACTTATAAATTAATGAAAAGTTTAAAAATACTTTTATTAATATTTAATAAAAAAATGATTGGATAGAATATATACCTACATGGGAGTCGTATTGCAGCACCACGTGCTTCAGGTTAAAAAGTAAAAACTAGGAGTTTTAATAAATCTGGCTTTTTAGAAGTATCCCCCTAAGACATAAAACCTAATTATATATCAACAAATGAAATTGAGATTTTACAATAAATAAATTTTAATAAAGAAATGCGTAGCATCTGTATTTATTGACAATAACTCTAGAGCATTAATTATATATAGTCATATGAAGCCATATATTAGTTAAGATTGAACAATATCTTATATCTCCTTTGCCATTGAATAAATAAAATGCTAAACTATTTATAAATCAAAGATTTGAGTCCAATTAGAAATAGTTAATTTTTTATAAAATGAGCTTAGACCTATGAAATAATTGTTCATAGTTAATGATCAACAGTGCTTTCAACATAATTATTTCTAACAAAAAAAAAATTTGAAAACTCAAAAAAAGTTATTTATCAAACAATTAAAGTACTCAACTTTCAATGTTAAATTTCTTTTCAATTTTCTAGTTTAGAGTCTCTAATAAATCTAAAACACTAGAAGGCTCCATGGAGAATTATTTAGACAATGAACAGTTGAACAGAGTGAAAAGTTAAGCAAATAATGTGGAATAAAAATTTTTTTAAAAAAAAACTAAAGGAATCTGACCTGTTTCTATAAATGAGCTAAATTTTAAAGTCAGGTTGGGGTCATCAACTCATCATAAACAGGTTTCTCTCTATTTGTTTCTTTTTCTAAATTTAAGCAAAAGTAATTTTATATCTTATGTTATTTTCAACTCATATATCGACTATAAAATTAATTATGCAAGCTAGTAAAATTTCGCAGATACCAAAGGGTGTAATTTTTTATCATTTATTTGAAATAAAATATCAACCTAAAATTAATTATAATAATTTTATTTTTAAAATAATTAATTATTACTTCTCTCTATTTTTCACTATTCTATATCTAAATCGTACATGCAAAAAATTTTGAATCCATATCTTCAGCTAATTAGGAAAGCTTGCTACATGCTAAGGCAAACCTTTTGTTGCTCTATAGTCACACATCATTATTTTAAAATATTGATAGATAAGGAAAATAATTTTTTTTAAATTAATATCAAAATAATGATGTTATCAGGGTTTTTTTTTTATTTTTATAATAAAAAAAAATAAAAAAAAAGTCAGATCACCAAAAAAAATTTCCTAAATGGGTGCCACGTTAGATTTCATTGCTTTTCAATTTTCTCTATCCTAAAATCGCAGCATGTGTGCTACGATTTTAGTGTTAATGAAATCGCAGCACATCCTGCGATTTCATCAATAATAAATCGCAGCATGTGCTGCGATTTGAGGGGTTCAGGGAACTTTTTTTTGAGTTAATGTTTAGAGTTTTGGTGTTAGGAATTAGGGTTTTATTATCGGGAGTTAGAGATTAGAGTTTTATTTTTGGGATAAAATGTTTAAGGTTTTAATTATACAACTAAAAAATTAATTATATCAAGTAACAAAATTAATTATATCAAGTAACAAAATTAATTATACAAGTGATCTGTGTCAACCAGGGGTAAATCTATTTGGAGGGTGGATCGTCTCTCGATTACGTAGATTGGGCGGTGAGAAAAATGTTTCCAATGCATCCTGCGTAGAAGACAATGTTTCTGGTGGATGCATGTAGGCCTGTGAAAATGTTTATGAACTAGGAGAAGGCATGTCATGCTGTGAGTGATATACAGGAGGCATGTGGTGAACCACTGGATAGTCAGGAACCGTCAACAATTCCAGGAAGTCTAAAGTCTGTGAATGGCGGGAAGACGACTCCGGGATGTCTGACGCCGAACGTGCCGAAGAATCACCAGGGAAGTAACCAGAATAATTGTCGAATGAATCCCTAGGCAGCTGTTGAACTTGCTGCTATGGAACAGATACCCCAAGTGACAAGGCCGGGAAACCAAAAGTACCACCGTGGTCAAATGAGGCCGGAGGCATCGACGTACCACCACCAAAGTGTCCCGTCAAACCAGAACCAGAAAATGGGGGTGAATCCCTATGCGAATCGTGATAAGGCTGCTTCTGGTAAGCAGGGGACGACACATGGTATGTATGTGTCGGTGGCTCCTCATGTGCTCGGGGCGGTGACGGCTGATCGTAAATGATATGTTCTGGTTCTCTAGACGAAATATGCCCTTGCTGGCACCTCTTGTTTCTAGGGGGTCACTGTGTCGGAGCAATTTCTGGCTCAGGGACGTCTGGCATGGCGGGTGCCTGACGACTGCGTGCCAACATGTATTCTTGTGCCTCCTGTCCCTCACCTAATGCCCCCCTCACATTAACACAAATACGCCTCATTATGTCGCATAACTCAGACATAGTGGCTGGTGGATTTTCAAGATGTTGTTCCATCCGGTCCATTTCCTCAACCTGCATGAAGTCCTAAACATAGTGATTATACGACAAAAATATTAAATACATGAACATGAGAAATTGAATATGATTTACGCACCGCATACATCAAGGATCCACCAATGGGGTCCAGCCATCGCCATGTGATACTCCTGTACCACTCGCCGTACTGAGAAAGCCTGACTCATTGCCTAGCCGGCTGATCGGAACTATAGACTCTCGTGGGCCAGTTTCGCCAAAACTGTACCAATGGACCATGCCTATCTAGCCAGTCAACGTCTATTTGGCCTCTAAGATCTCTCCCGTAGTAGCCCAACTCATCCAAGTTGACTACATCGGTAGGAATGTGCTGGTTCATCCGAAACTGTCTAAGCACTCGATCAGGGTGGTGCCACTCGACTACATGCATACATAAGATGGGAACTGAGGACCGCCACACGTTCTGGTTCAGCAAAGTGTGCTTTTATCTACCAGTGAGGAAAGTCTCGTCCACCTGCACAATCAGTGCGGAAATGCATCGATACATAGTCTGAAAGCCCAGAATGCACGATCAAATTGTGCGTTTGTGTCGTCCATGGGAACCGTCTTAAAGTCAGTAAATGTCCCGGGCATAAATGCTTCTGCGGTGTTAAGAAACCGAGGAACACGGGTATACGACTCCTCCCAATCACCGAAAGCAATTTTAAGTGGTTTATACTTTGTCGCCCATGCCTTTTTATAGCTGACCTGGAACCCAAACTCACTCCACATTATGTGTACAATCTGCTTTCCGGTAGTCTTCGAGTGGTCACTAACCAGCCCTACAATCCGAGATGCGATGAAGTCTGAATCATGGGTTTAGCATGAGTGTTTCAAAAGAGTGTTATATTCTTATTTTATAAATATTTTTAGATATTTTTAAAATATTATAAAATATAATTTTCTTTTTGTAAAATATGATTGTAATTCTATCTAGTTTTACTTTTGTTATACTACAACTTCATTTATTTTATCATATTAGTCAGCAAAACATTCATATTTTTTTTTTAAATATAAATTTATGTTTTATGAATTTATTTTCAAATAAATATTGTCGTACTTGTATCTCATCAATTTCAAAATTTGTCATATCCTTTAATTATACTCTTATCTCATGCTAGTTTGNCAATGGGTTCAACTGGAAAGTGTTTTGGAAACTCAAATGCCCCCAGAAAATCCTTATGTTTGGATGGAAGTGCCTTTCCAATGCCTTACCCCTCGGCGACAACCTCGTGAAAAGAAACTTCAACATCGACCCAAAGTGCGCTTTTTGCCAAGATCACACGGAGGATACAGACCACCTTTTCCTGGGCTGCGACTTTGTGAGGGCAACCTGGTTCGGATCACCCCTATCTCTCAGGAGCGACTCGTACTTACCCACCGGATTTGCCAACTGGCTGCAGAATACACTGGATTGTAGTCATGAGAATTTTGTTAATCTTCTTGTCTTTGCCTGGGCTATATACTCTCACAGAAATCAGGTTAGGTTCAATGGAGCTAAACCGGCCACATCGGATATCATCAACAACTGAAGGTTAATCATACACCAGACAGAGGAGTTAAAGAAGAATACCTACAATAAAACCAAAACCTTCATCCCCCGTCACGACACCCCCCAGAATACCCCTGTTCAGGGAAATATCATATACGTCGCCTGGCATAAATGCAAGAAAAGACGCCTCAATTTGGTGGGCTTTTTCCACCATCAGCAGGAGAACAACACTCTGGACTTTCTCTTTAGCGAAGCAAATGCTGAGCCGATCCTTCACTCTGTGCTTCGAGCCACCAGACTTTGCATGACAAACCTTCGGGCTACCAATAAATACAATATTACGTTCCGCACCCAGCAAGGTCTCTTTTACGGGAGCAAGATTAAAGCTCTAGGTCATCATATGGAAGTCATCACACAAGATATTGGTAATTTCCTTCAAGATGCTGAATTCGCCTGGAGAGTGGATCCAATCCCGCACGCCATCAAACTTATCCAAGTTTTTCCTTTTATTCTCTCCTTCTCGCAGGGTTGTTATAGTTTTATCTAAACTTTTCGCTCTCTGATTAAAAAAAAAATAAAAACTAATTTAAATCTTTTAATTCTTGTATACTCAATGTTATTTTTTTAATCTTCATTTAGTTAAATAACTTTCAACCCACTTTTCCTTTTTCATTATTATTTTGACCAAAATTTTATTTTGATCCTTAACGTTTATCCTAAATTTTGTTTCGGTCTCTAATATTTTTTTATTTCATTTTGGTCATTAATGTTTCTTAAAAATTTTATAATTAGTCCCTAACTATTGAATATAGTCATATATATTTCATTTCAAATTTGAATGCAATAAATTCAGAGCTACGGATTAAATTTGATAAGTTATTTCTTTGCTCAATTGGAGTCGTCGTAAACAAGGTCAAATAGGATATGAAGTTGGGCCCAAAATTGGGCCGGTTGTTTAATAAACTTGGTCATATCTCTCTTCTCTTGTATCAAGTCCGAATGCAATGAAATCAGAGCTACAAGTTACTCTTAACAAGTTTTTTCTCTCTGTCTAGTTGGAACCGTTAACAAACAAGATCAAATAGTACTCCAAAAATTAATACAGATGTTTTGACTAAACTCACTTTTGGAGTGCTATTTGGCCTTGTTTGCCAACGACCCTAACTGGATAGAAAAAGAACTCGTTAAAAGTAATTTGTAACTTCAATTTCTTTGTATTCGAACTTGAAACAAGAGAGATATGAGTCATATGACCAAATTCAGGAAACAAACAGTCCATTTCCAGATCCAATTTCATGCTTGATTTAACATTGTTTGTTGATTTCTCTAACTAGACAAATAAAGAACTCATTTAATTTAACTCGTAGTTCTGATTTTATTGCATTCAAGTTTGAAATAACAATAGAAATATATGATCATATTCAATAGTTAGAGACCAATTATAAAACTTTTATGAAACATTAAGAACCAAAATGGAACAAAAAAAATATTATGGATCAAAAAAGAGTTTAGGATAAACATTAGTGACCAAAAATAGGGTTTTGACCTACTATTTTTTTAGTAATATTATAATTTTCTTACCAATTGATCCAATTAATTAAAGACGACCCAACAAAACCCGCACTGAACAGCCTAAGTACATACATAAATGGTTATTACAATTTTATTTGGGTCATTGTCTATATAAAAATTTAGTTCTTTAAAGATTTTTTTAAATTGCAGTTTGGTATCTTATTACAAGTTATCTTAATTAGTAGGGTAAATTGTAGTTTGGTATCCTGTGGTTAGGGGCGGTTCCACTTTGGTACCCTGAAAGAAAAATTTTTGCAGTTTGGTGTCCCGTGGTTTGCTCCGTTAGCGAATTGGTCCCCTGTGCTTTATTTCCGTTAGGATTTAACGGAAAATGTAATTGTGACCACGTTAAATTGTCAAAAACCTCCCAACAAGTCTTCTCTTATGCGTTTAAGTCCTTTCCCTTTACTAAAAGGGATCAAAACATAAAGAAAACAAAAACTAAATTATACATTATGTAATTTTACTGTTGAGTTGAAAATAATTATAAAAGGATCTTTAGAATTCTAATATTACAGAATTTTCTCCTTTTCATAAGATTTATTTTGAATAGGTCCTGATTTAATTACACTTTAATCCCAAAAGTTTATGATCTTTATCAAAATAGTCCTTAGAACCTCAAAAAACAAATGAGCATTTATGATTTATCAAAAGGGTTAGTCTAAGATGCAAAGTTTGATTCTTGACATATGATGCAATTGTTGACGTGGCAAAATTATAACCAGTTGATATAATCCAATGGTGTTAAATAATATACAAGGATCTCTTAAATAGGTAAATTTTATATTGTGCTTAAAATTAGTATATTTTCCATAAAACTTAGACTTATTGTAAATTAGTCCCTAAAACAATAAATAACTAGGAAAATTAATCATTTGATCCATATAGTATATTTAAATTTTTAATTTAATTCCCTATAGTTTAATTTTTTAAAATTAGTCCCTACACTTTAATAACATTTACAAATTTGATCTTTACTAATTAATTTGTTATAAGATCATATCATTAACTTTTTACTGACTAATCTAACTAATTGATGCTAACATGTAAATAATATTTCGATTTTGAATTAATTTGAAATTCTGAATCCAGCCATAGTCCCTATTTTGAATTAATCGTCATCCTTGGCTCACACAAATTATACCTCTCAACCCTAACTATACCATTAACATCACTTTCACCCCCTTTTACCCCTTGTATCTCACTCAAATTCCCCAAATCGTGGATCAAACATCAAACTCTCCAATTCTGAAGTTATCATACATCACACCGTTTTCGTCTCCAACGCCCATTCTCTCTGTATCACTTTCGTCCCGAAAAATCCGGTACCTCCATCCATGGCTCGAAGAACGATACCGATCTTGAAGAATGGAGCACGAATTCGGAAAACAACATCTCAACCCAGGGAAAACAACAACAAAAACACGAATTCGTCTTCTTCCTTTGAAAAGGTTGGGATTATTGGTTTGGCGTTTTAGGGTTTGGACGGCTTGGATGGCTTCGATGCTGAGAATTCGGCCTTTGACAAGAGGAGTACGGTGGGAGCGAGGGCCGGACGACGAGAAGGAAGCGACGGCGAGAGGAGGAAGGGGGTTTGGTTAGGGGTTTAAGAAATGGGGTGGGGTTTTGATGAAGAAAGGTAGAAGAAGAAGAAGAAGAAGAAGAAGCCATGGATGGTTGGAGTGAGATAGATAAAAGAAGATAAGGAGGAGGGTTTCAATTAGTCTAAAGCTGTAGGGTGAAAAACTGAATGGTTTAAGAAATTTGGAGTCTCACGAGTCATCACTATAATTAATTTACTTTTGGCTGAAATCCCAAATTGGCCCGAGTAGTTTTAAAATTGAGTAAATTAACAATTTGGTCTATAAAAAATCACTAAGTTGATAACTCAGTCATTGAAAGATTAAAATGTACAATTTAATTGTTGAAATATCAAAATGGTATTATTTTAGTCTCTAAAAGATTAAAAATGGTGTACTAATTAGTCATTTTTAAGGATTAAATAATATACTGTTTTAATCATTCAGAGACTAAATTGACAGAAATTAAGCAATACCCCTTAGGTTCATGAGCTGTATATTTGTCTTTTGAGGTTCTAAGAACTATTTTGATAAAGATCATAAACTTTTGGGATTAAAGTGTAATTAAATCAGGACCTATTCAAAAGAAATCTTATGAAAAGGAAAGGGAAAGGACTTAAACGCATAAGAGAAGACTTGTTGGGAGGTTTTTGACATTTTAAGGTGGTCACAATCACATTTGCCATTAAATCCTAACGGAAATAAAGCACAGGGGACCAATTCGCTAACGGAGCAAACCACGAGGCACCAAACTGCAAAAAATTTTCTTTTAGGGTACCAAAGTGGAACCGCCTCTAACCACAAGGTACCAAACTGCAATTTACCCTAATTAGTATTATATATTGATTGCCTTTAGTAAAGAATACATGTAAAAGAAATTAAAATGAATAACATTAAAAACAAAAAGAATCATTGTAAATGAATATGTGAAAGATATAGAATTGGGAAAAGTATTTTGGTACTTATAAAGTATAAGGTTAGTTTTAGCTGTATTTCTGATGTGTTTTTTTGGATCATTTACACTTTCAAAGTTTGAAGTCAGTTTCAATTGTACCTTTAAAATTCTGAGTCAATTATACTCTCAATATTTCACATTTGAGTCAATTGTACTTCCAAATTTAGAGCACAGTTGACACAAAAAGAAAAAAATTTGAGGCTATAATTGTCATAATTTTTTTTGAGTATAATTGACCTAAAAGTTTTTTTAGAGTACAATTGAAATTAATTCCATACAATGAGAGTACAGTTGACATAAAAAAAATTATTAAAAGTACAATTGAAACTAATATCATACTTCACGTTACCGAGACTAATTTTACTTATAAAGTTTTGCAGTATGAAAAGTTGGCGGCTAATGTAACAGTTTGGTGCAAATATATATTAATCATTTTTTTGTATTGGTAAAGCCTTTTAGAAAGCCACTTTACTAAAAGTATAAAAATATAACGTATTGAATGCTTTTCGAAAGGTGAAGCGATCCAAGATTCCAAGTGGTCACTGATCACCTCTCACTAAATGGTTGAAGTTAAAGGCATTTTATCTCACATGAGGTTTCGTAGGTTACCAAAAATTCAACCATGCGTTATTGGCTTTTGCTTCTCTGATTAATTTCCTATCAACTTTTGTAATGCCGTAAGGGATTTTGGTTGAAGGTAGTTAATTTAACTAGAAAAATAATACAAAGGGTCACACTCAATCACCAAGTTATGTAAATGAATGAAGACATGTGTGATGCATGCATTTTAAAAGTTGATATTCATACTTCATAGCATACTATATATGTATGATTTTAATAATTTGTAATATTTTTATATCGGAATTGAACTATATGGTATTACAAGTAAGATAAAGGCTAAAGTACACTTTTGGTCCTATAATTTTAATAAATGTCTTAATTTAGTTTCATAATTTTTTTGTTGCAGTTTTGGTCTCATAACTTTGGTGAAAGTTTCAATTTGACCCTATGACTTCTGAAAACGTTTCACCGTTGGTCCCAAGTTGATTTCCAACCATTTTCTATCGTTAAAGATGACCTGACATAATGAGTTGAATGATGACGTGACAAATATAAGTGAAGTGGATTTAACGGCAGATAATGGATGAAAATCAATTTGAGACCAATGGTGAAATGTTTTTAAAAGTTATGGGATCAAGTTGAGACCTTTGTCAAAGTTATAGAATTAAAAGTACACTTTACCCTAATATAAAATATCAAATTTGCTGATAGTTTATAGTGCGCACGTTTAATGTGAAAGTTTCTGATAATAGGCCCAATAATTAGGAGGCCCAAGTGGCAGAGCATGCCCTTGATCCAGCAGGCTACAAACCCATCAGATGAATCACGTAGGCATGAACGCCCTGTATCTCGCCATCATATGTGGACGCCCACAATCACGAAGGGTGTGGGCGCCCACGCACCAACAAATAAGGAAACATTCCCTGAATCAATCAGGAGCCAATTAAGGNTACATTCCCTCAACTACTTTTCCTTTCCCTCACAATTTTTCCCTTGTAAAACCCTTTCCTTTACGTACCCAAAAGCATACCAAACGGAGCCTCAGAGATCCTTTCCCATGATAACACCTTAGCCATCAAGGCACCTTTCACAGAAAATGAAATTACGTGGGAGCCAAGGATCACAATCAGATCAGCTAGGATCACAATCAAGTATCTAGGTATTTATGGCAAGATCACGCCAGATTGCCCTCAGCCAGTATAAAAGGTTAACCCTTCACACTGGAAAAATGTACGCTCTCTTCTCAGTCAATTGACGTTATTGAGCTCATAACCCTTACTAACTTAAGCATTGGAGGTGAATAGCAGGGCCACCCTGTGTGTTCATTGTCTTGCAGGTAACCTTCAACCCAGAGTTGCCTCACCTGAACCAGGTAATGACCCCCGACCAGAACCTAGTTCATCAGTTTGCAAACCATCCTAACTCATCCCACCCCACTCACTACTTAAACTCCCAATCAATAATTTATAAGCCTAAACCACCCCACACCACTCCTAAACCATCCTCCCAATCAACCCCTAAGGTAATGTGAGTTGAATCTTCTTTCTTTGCTCAAGTTTAACGGTTGTTTATTTGACTCATCCAGGTTAATAAATTTATCATTGATAATTCATTTATTTATCGCAATTTGTATTAATTTAAGGATTCATTATGTATATAATTTGTTTAACTCCTAATTTTTCATCATATTAATAATAGAAAATATAAATATACAAAAATTAAAACTACGAAATTGTTTAGACTCAATTTATTGCACACTTTAAATTCAATCCCTGTCTCTTCTTGGCTAGGGTACTCTAAATTGATGCATGAAAGATATTAAATTTTGTGCACATGTTAAATTCAATCCGTGCCTCTTCCTAGTGGTCTAAATTGAATTCTGTTTAGTATCCGGACAAAATTGAATTTAGTTTGCGTCTTGCCGTGTCAGACACGTGTTCGTGTTCGACATCCGTAAAACACCCACACGATACATATTCATAAATTTTAAAATATAAAATCAACTTTTTGTGACTTTAACATGCATGACAAACAATAAAAAATAATGACACACAAGACATATTTTATCAATAGATATTATAATTTTAAATTTTTCATCAAATTTAAGGATTTTTAATTAGTTACATATTTAAATATATGCCGTGTCGTGTCATGTAAGTTTAAGAATTTGACGTATCAGTGTGTTTGTGTCCGTGTCAGTGTTCATGCTCCATAGGTTTAATGAATAAAAATGAAATTGACAATAAAAGATATTTGTGGACGAAATTGAAAATGATTCTAGATTTTATAGACAAACAAAGAATTGAATTTAGACACATCTGATCTGCTCTTGTTTGTGTTCACTAATGGCATCTTCTTCTTCTTCTTCCCATACTTACCAAACAAAATATGATGTGTTTGTCAGCTTCAAAGACGATGATGTCAGACATGGATTTCTTAGCCATTTGGCAAAGGAATTGCGTGCGAAGCATATTGATGCTTATGTTGATGAGAGACTTGAGAGTGGAGAAGAAATATCATCAGCACTTGTGACAGCAATTGAAGGATCAATGATTTCTTTGGTCATTTTCTCACAACACTATGCTACTTCAAAGTGGTGCTTGGAAGAGCTTGTGAAAATCATGGAATGCAACAAACTCAACCATCAGATTGTAATACCAGTTTTTTACAATGTAGATCCAACAAACGTAAGACATCAGACAGAAACTTATGGAGATGCTTTTGCTAAACATGAGCAAAAGTATGATGACATGGGCAAGCTACAAAGTTGGAGATCTGTTTTGAACAAAGCTGCTAACTTATCTGGTCATCATTATCCATCAAATTTTAAGTATGTATAATATTTTCCACCATGTCCTTTATTTAATATATTATACCTTATGTAAGTCATATTCTTTTATCTTAAATATAAAAAGATTTGAAATAAGTAATATTTAGTTATCAAATTATACTCTTCTATTTCTAGTTGTTAATTTCCTTTTTTTTTTTTGGCCAGAATTTCTAGTTGTTTAATTAACTACTACTTTTCTTCTCTTTATGTTATAGGAATGAATCTGAGCTCATCACTGTAATAGTCCAAGATGTCTTGAAGAAACTAAAACTACAGGTTGATAGTTCCTTAGAGGAGCCAACACGCCTTGTTGGATTTCAAAAGCATTTATCTTGTGTTGAATCATTATTGGAATTTGAGGATCACAAAATGTCAAAATTGTTGGGATTTGGGGCATGGGGGGCATAGGGAAAACAACCCTTGCTCAAGCTGTATTTGACAAATTTTCTTCTCAATTCCAAAGTTCTTGCTTCCTTGAAAATGTGAGAGAAAAGTCAGAAAAGATTAATGGATTGAGTCATTTGCTCCAAAAGCTTTATTGTCAACTATTAGAGGAAGAAAATCTCAATATATATGATACCAACACAAAGCATTTCATTAAGAGAAGACTAGCTCGAATGAAAGTTCTTATTGTCCTAGATGACGTAACCACTGTTGATCAGTTGGAAAAGCTAGTTGGGAAAGGAATTCACTTGGGAAGTGGCAGTCGCATCATTATAACTAGTAGAGATAGACATGTTCTTGATTGTAAGGGAATTCATGTACATGAGATTGGGGAACTGAATGACGAAGAATCTCTTGAACTTTTTAGCCTATATGCCTTTGATGAAAGGGAACCAAAAATAGGATATGAAAATCTTTCAAAAAGTGTAATCATGTATGTTAAAGGCATTCCTCTAGGTTTAAAAGTTCTGGGTTCACATTTTCAGGGAAGAAATGAAAAAGAATGGGAAGATGCATTAAAAGAGCTCCAAAAGTATCCTGACAAGGAAATCCAAAAAGTTTTAAGGGTCAGCTATAATGGATTAACAAAGTCACAACAAGACATTTTTTTAGACATTGCATTCTTCTTCAAAGGCCATCTGAAAGATGATGTTATAGCAGTCTTAGATGCATGTGGCTTTTTTCCAATTATTGGAATACAGGTTCTTCAAGAGAAAGCCCTTATAACTATTTCAAATGATAATAGAGTAAAAATGCATGAGTTTCTGCAAGGAATGGGTGAGGAAGTAGTTCGTGAAGAATCTTACAATCATCCCGAAAGGCGAAGCAGATTGAAAGACACAGATGAAATTTACGAATTATTTTGGAAAAACAATGTAAGAAATATACTATTTTTATTCTTACTTTTCATTCTTGTTTGGAAATAGTTTTTAGAGGACACATTTTGATATTATGAATCTTTTTTATTCGCAGGGAACTGATAAAATTGAAGGTATTGTTTTTGATGTGTCTTGAATTAAAAATGTATGCTTGAGCAAAAATACATTCATAAAGATGCCTAAATTGAGAATTCTCAAGATGTATTCTGGACCTTGGTGTGAGAGATCTAATATAAACGTGTCTTCTGACATCGAGTCGGTTCCCGATGAATTGAAATACTTTCACTGGGACGAGTATGAGAGTATCCTTTGGAGTCTCTGCCACCAACGTTAGATACAAAGAAACTTGTTGAATTTCACATGGAACCTAGTCGGGTCCCAAAACTTTGGGATGAAGTAAAGGTAATTTCAATTCTAATTAATGCATGCCTTGGTGTTCAATTTCATCTAGACATCATTAACCAATTTATCTCATGTATTGTCATTAACCATGCACAAGGGTACTTTTCCTAAATTCAATTTACAAGCTTTGTCCTGTTTCATAGAACGAGTGTGTAATTTTGTTCTGTAAAGTAATTACTTTTTGAAGATAGTAATTTAACACAGCTCAAAGCCTTTTTGTTATTTCTTTCACACTTATAAATTTTCTAACAAAATTATAGGTATTCACCAAACTCAAAGATGACATGATATAATGAAAATGATGTTGAAGCACTTGTGCAATTAATCCATTCTTTCTGGAATTTAATTTGTACACACTTGTGCCTTCCTTTCTCTGCTTTAAGAGTGAGGAATTTTAAGTGGTTTTGATCAATTATAGTTGTACTGCACACGGAATATTATATTTTTTAATTATTTTTTAATATATTACTTTTAATTTGTATTTATGCATTACATAATCACAGTGATGACAGCACAATCTTGTTTTATTTCTTTTGGCGACATATCCCTTACCTTATCTTTCAATTGTCTAATACCATTGAATCATATATATATATATATGGATGACAAATATTAAACCAAATGCAACAGGAAATATAATATACCAACCCAAAACACATATATCTAGTTCTATAATTTTCAACATAAAACATTTCTGTCTTTTCGTTGTGATTGGGAGACACATTACCACACTTCCCGGATCTTACATCGATCCTCAAGATTATTTTAAAGTTAAAAGGCATATCAACAGATGTTAATCAGTTTAATATGGTATTTAATATATGACACGCCTCAAGTGGTTAATATATAATTTGATTCCTCCAAGAATTTTCGTGGCCGTCCATGAAAGTGGATTAAATTTTCACNACTATTGATACAACATTCTTTGTTCAAAGTTCAAACTAGGTATTCTCCGTATTTGATTTATCACTTATAATCTATATAAGTAGGTTTTAGTGTACTCATTTATATCTTTTTGTTTAAATTTATACTCTTGTCAAAATTGACACGATCAACTTTTGATATGTGAGAACAATTAGAGATGTAGAAAGAATCTTCCAGGTTGTAGTATTATTTATATATCAGCAATATCTCAATCAGATTCATGAGTGGAATCTTAGTGAAGAGAATACTTATAAACCTTATTATTAAAACTCTTCAAATGCCAAATGTTTGTAAGTCAAGGCACACCATCACTGAACATGAGTCCAACTATATGTGTATATATATATATATATAATTAAGTTGATCGCTTTTGTATGTGTATGGTGTGATGAGCTGTAAATCCCATCACTTTTTTAATTAATTTGCGAATTCTTGTTCACTTCTGTAGATAAAACATTACAGGTTATGTCAGATGATTAACTTGTGAAGTTCTAAAATAACCATCTTTCTATAATAAGAAAACATAATGATGTTGTTTTTTCTTTCTTATGGTTAAAGTAAAATAATCAAAGCTTCTGCAATATTGGGCCTCACAAGAGTCAAGAATATCTGCAAGATATGTAAATCGATGTGCATGCACATCACAGACAGCACTGCAAAATAGTCTGGAAATAAAAGCCATTCAAGCTGGCATATCCTTCTACTCTGTTTTTTTCAACACATCAAGAGATATGATTTATGAGAAAAAATAAAGCAAGATCGAATATTTTGGTGGCGATTCAATTCTACACATGATGTTTTTCACAGCATAAATTGAGAAGCATTATAAATAAAAGGCCATGGTTTCAGGTTATGTTTGAGATGCCAAAAGTTCCAACCAATACGAGATATGTAGAACCGCTTAATTTAACTCACCCCAAAATACTCTTATTATATATGTAAAGTTATAAAGTTTTTTAACCATGAGACTTCAACACGTCCCTCCATGTAAAAAAACCTAATTCACCCCAAAAGAGCTCTAAAGAAAGATGATTGTCTCATTACATATATAAAGTTATAAAACTTTTTAACCGAACAATATGG
This sequence comes from Chamaecrista fasciculata, assembly GCA_003254925.1. Classification (NCBI taxonomy): domain Eukaryota; kingdom Viridiplantae; phylum Streptophyta; class Magnoliopsida; order Fabales; family Fabaceae; genus Chamaecrista; species Chamaecrista fasciculata. The sequence goes on from QANZ01034935.1 coordinate 151,698, forward strand.
GACTTCAACAAAATATAATCGTTTCGATCTAAATTGAGTGGTATATTAAATTATTTTAAACATTTTAATTAAATGACATTATCTACATCTATACTTATAAACAAGTTCAACACTCTTTCATACAAATTCAAATTGGGACCATAACACCATCACATTTTAACATATATAGTATCAGAATCCTCACAGCCAAAAGTAAAAAAGGATTCACAGTAAAAAAAAAACTTCAGTGTTTGATGTTCAAAGAAAAAGTACAAGTCTATAAAAAACGACTCGAGACATTTGAGACTCGATAAGAACACAAATTTAAAATTAGGAGACAAGTGGCGACTAGACTGAGACAGTTGAACTTGAAGATGTCAAAATTCACACATTAAACAAATAAAGATAAAATTAAAGAATATATAATATGAGATGATATCATATTAAATTGCTTTAAACATTTTGGTTAAATGACACGCTCTTCATCTATATTTATAAACAAATCCAACTCTCTTTCACGCAAATGAAACAGCAAACAGGTTATATTTTAAAGAAGAGCAAATACTTCAAGAAACCTCAAATAAAAAACTTCAAAAAATAATTTAGAGTAAATAAGTGATTGATTTGTCATTATTAATTGAATTGAGTAGTGAAAAACCATGGCTTCACCCTCACTTCCCTTGCGATAAAAATATTCAATCAGTAAAAGTATGACACTTAATATTTCTTAATTCCTAGTATTCTTTTTATTTTTTGCCAAAACACTTCTTAATACTTGCATCATCTTTAACCTCACTTACTGATTTAGTAAATTGTTACTAATACTACAAATATTGCGCTTAAAGAATCATAAAAAAACTAATTCAGCGTTCACATAAATCAAGATTCAAGAAAATCTCGGCATGCCTCATACACTGATTAGTCTGATCGTGATCAATAAGATGAAATGGGCTTTGTTTCAACTTTAATCAAGACAAAAATATCGGCCCGAATGGTAAATTTGGCTTATCTTTTTTCTTTTTTTTTTTTTTTTGGTAGAAAGTTGGCTTGTCGTATTGATTTCAAAGTAAAATTAGGTCTAAAATTCCCATTGACAAGAACGGATTAACTCGTATTTCGACCGATTATCTTATTTATTTGCAGTCCTTGCAAGTTGCAATACAGAAGACGACAGTGTTATGGCAGAGCACAATAACAATACCTTACCATTTAATTGCATAAATCTTTACTACATCAAAATTGGATTTGTCAAATGAATTCTCTCTTGCCTTCAGTATTGTGCAGCTATAGGCTATAGCACTCCTTATGATTATTAAACCTATAATTTTGTGCACCTTATTATATATTTAATATTCTCTACTGTAATTGAGGATGGAAGAATCTTATAATAAAGATATAAGAAATTTTACTCAAATTTTTTCCTTAAAATAGGTTTCTGTTTCCAATAAACAAGGTGGATCACAACTAATAAGTCATGGAAAATCTCCAGATTTTCTTCTCTATGTATCTTTACTTCTGTATGTATTGTTAATACAACAATAGAAAAAATCTGAGACTATAATAGAACCTTAAGCTGCTGCTCACTTTTAACATTCTTTACTCCTTCAACAGACGAAGTTGCTCAAGAGTTATTATGTGGTATCAAACTGAATATTGAATATAAATAAATTCTGAAGCATTAGGCCAAATTAAAGAATGTTAAAAGTGAGCAGCAGCTTAAGTAGAAGAATACTTGCACTAAAAAGCTGTACCAAAGTAGAAGAATCCTTCTCAGAATGAATTTACTCTGTTTAAATTCTAACTTTGCTATAACTAACAGGCTTAAAAAAAATGTTAGCACACTTGCTATAATGAAAAGTGAAATTCCAAACAGAAACATAAAGCTGCCATCTTTTGTTCAGCTAAGCCCTAACAAATTGGTGCATGAATTTGACGCAGCCCATGTAAAAGTGCCAGTAAGATTGTCAAGCTCAAGCACCATAAGAGAACAGATTGTATTCATAAATCATAATGTCACATGTTATAAGCCAGTCACTATGGTAGCCAGGTTGAAGAAGAACGCAGAGAGCACAAGCTTGTATTTGCCACAATAACTGCACCACAGAAATGTTTAAGGTGGCGCAGCCTGTGTAGGAAAGGTTTAAGAGCAGTTTTAAATTCTTTTTTCATCGCAAGATTCTCTACTCACAACACAACTTAACTAATGGAGATTTTTATTATTTAGTACCACATAACTGGCTCTTCTTAAAAGGTTGATTTTTCTATATTCTATAATTTTATTGGAAACCAAAGATCAAAAATGCATTGAAGTTTAATCTGCCTAACAATCTTAGCATGAGGGGGCATGATGACAACAAATCAGCCAAGCCATGTGCATATAACATGTAGCTAAAAGCCTGTTAACAATTAAATGCAAAAACTTTTAAAAAAATGTCTCCTGCCAATTTACTTATTCTCATTAAGGTTATCAAGTGCACAGCACAGGCAAAGCATGCAACAAATGCAACAAGTGAATGAACACTTTAAACTTTTAAAAGATACGCCACACTAACGCAAGGCATATGTTCCAAGACCTGAGTATTCTTTACCCTTTGTAAACTTATTAAATATTTGCCAAGGATAATACCACAAACAGATTAAGAGGCAGTTATGAAACTATCGGCCTTTTCTTAAAAAAATGCTATAATGCCAGTGTAAAGTTTTACATAGTTAGAATATTTGTTTTTCCAAGATTGACGAAATATACATGGCATTCATATATTTAATATACTCTACCCGAGGCCTTATTTTCATGGTAGATCAAATACACTACAATGTATTCACATCTTTCGGCACAAACACATGACAAAAGGGCACAGGAACAACCGCGACAAAGATAAGCACAAGAGAATTGACAATTACGGTACGAGAACAAAACAAATAATTTTCAATCCTGCTGTAATCGGCAGGACTATAGAAAGAAGAATAACTTTTGCTACATATGCAATATTTTTCATCAAGGTATCAGTATCAGTACTAATGATACTTGACATGTAATTCACACAAATACACACACACAGTCTACAAAATCATGCCACTATTTCAAAGAACTGGCACCAGAGGCGCCAGAACACAAAATATAGTACAGTGTTATATCTCAAAAGTCCCTATACTCATTAAAGGTAAAACGAAAATTTCTAGTTGTGTCGGAGTGAAACCTGAACATTAGTGAGTACGACATCAACTTATTCAAGCATCTAACTTTGGAAAACCTTGTTTATCCTATGACATTACAATTCAAACTCATCCTCAAGCTTCAATGCCTCGGCAGCAGCCTCTTCCTCTTCATCATCAATTACAAAATATGGATTGTGAGCCTCGGGCTTGAACTTGTAACCGGTAAAAACATAGAAGGACAGAGTGGCTAACTCTGCACAAACCACACTGGTCCAGGAATACCGGTAGGAGGTTATAGTCTCTAATGCATATACCACAACCCTCGTAAAGTAAATGTAACAGATGACGACGATGTAGTAGTGTCTGAACAGAGTCAATTTCATCAAATTAACAGCAGCCTTGCCATCAGTTCTCGCAGCCTCACGCAGGTTTTTGATGGACCATACAATGGGAAAGAGAACAGCACAGCAGCAAACAACATCAACAAGCAAAAAGATCTGTTTCCAAGTGACCCAATCATGACCGTAGGGTCCACTCTCATCGATGATAACCTGAGCAATATTGGCAACAACTTGAAGCGGGATAACAATCATCAAAACCTTCTTTTCCTTATCCTGGAGGTATGGTTTCAAGAAAGACCATCCGGTGCCAATCAACACAATAAGAGTGAAGAGTGAAATTCCCTTCAAGAAACTGAAAATGTAAAAGACAACATCCCAGCCATGGGCACTTCCAGTTCGCTTAATATAGGATTTATCTTCGGCCTCGCACAAGAGATTCAAAGCTTTCAAGATAAGAACAGCGAGCATAAAGAAATGGATATGGAAAACGGTCAATCGCTTCTTGTAAAGAATGAAAATCCAGATTCCAGCAAGTGAGAAATAGGCCAAAGAGAAGAGGAAGTAAACCCTAGGTAGGATAGTTCTACCGGCAGACAAGTAATCGCGAGCACCGCTCTTTCCGTCAAGGTTGTACATAGCAGATCGAACATTCATGGAGACTTTAAGCTGCTGTTGGTGGCAGTTGGCGAAGACAAGGTTATACTGATCGGCGTCGTTTTGAGTGAAGAAGTGGTTGAAGGAATCCGCGCCATTGAGGGAATTGAAGGTGTAAACAGACTTGATGAGATCTGAACCAAGAGCGCATCGAATTTCGCCGTCTTCGAGCTGCTGAAGAACATGGAGCCAGGAATCGAGAGTGCAGAGGAAGAAGCCGACCTGAGAGAGATCGAGATTGGAGTTGGAGAGAGAGATCTTGGAGACGTTGAGCTCAAGGCGGCCGGTGTGGGTGAAGCCGAACTGGTCGAACGGAATAATGGCGCGGTCGTCGTCGCTGATCTCGGTGAATCGGATCTCGGCGAGTGAGGGGGAGAGGAAGAAGAAGAAGAAGGAAATCAGTGAGAGAAAGAGGACGAAGGAGGGAGAGGAAGCCATAGATTTCAGAGAAGATTGAAGGTTGATCTGAAATCTCACAACGATGAAAGAAGATCAGATATTGAGATCAGATCTAAAATCTAATGTGAATTTTTTTGGTCACGAGTCACGACGAACACGACGACGTGGTGCAGAAAATTCAGAATCGTGTGTAGACTTGGGAATTTGGAATCTCTATACAAGTCCTCACACGGTTTGACATTATTTTTCTTTTCTTTATTTATTTTCTTTCAGGTAGAAATAATTATTTATAAATGGACAGTTGAATAATATGATAATTAAGGACAAATAATAATGCTTCAGTGTACGGTTACCACTTTGGCCTATGGGAGTAGATCCTCTGTACTCATTCTCTCTTTATAATCTTTTACATATTTTAGAAAAATAAAAAATAATAGTGAGTTCAAAAAAAAATGAAAAATAAAAAATAATAGAGATTCCATGCAAAGAAAAAAAAAAGAGAGAAAAAAAGTGTAAATACGATACATTAATCATTTTGTAGGATCTATACCATTTTTTCTCTGTCCCTTCCTTAATTAAATTATTTCTTTAAAATACACTTAAAAATTGTAAAGAGTAAATACTGAAGATCCTACCACTTACCACTGAAGTAAATTGGTTTTCTTTTATTTACCAAAAAAAAAAATTGGTTTTCTTTTTCTTTGATAAATAACAAGAAGTAATTTCATTCTTGGGCATGATTTTTTCCAAAAAACAAAAATTCGATTCAGGTATCCCCATTGCATTGTGACACCGACATTTATGTCCAGACAAACTTTGATTTTGCAGCCTCAAAATTGTTGTACAAATACATGAAAATAATCAAGTAATTTTTATTTCGCACCTCTGAATTTCATTACGTATTTTGAGTATAAAATTAATCTTGTTTCAATAATTAATATACTCGTTAAACTTCAACAATAACTTCATTAAGCTTAAATGTTCTTATGTTACAATTAATTATCGGTGTAAAATAGTTAGTACATCTCAAATTTGTTGATACAATCTATATTTCTTCCAGGGGGAACAGCTCATACAGTCTGTACGTTTCCAATATATATAAACTGGTAATAAACAAAATGGCCAAAAAAAAGAAACTGGTAATAAACATGAAAGTATGAAACAAGCAAGAGTTATGAATATCCGAAAAATCTGCTAGTTGTTTTGCACAAACATATATTTTAATACACAACATGACTACAACACGAAATATACAAGCTTAGTGTTAAAGATAGCCTTCAGATAGTAGCTACAACATTAATTTGAGTAGCTTCAACAGACAAATACAATTTTAAACTGGAACTGGTTTTTTTTCTGCACATATGTTAGTGAGAATGACATTAACCAATGGAATTATCAAACCCAAATTACAGAACAAAAATATACAAAGAATATGTGACCATTTTGAGGCTTGTTTCTGCTGATAACCCTATAACCATCTTTTGTATGAAATCCTCCAACAACCCCAAAAACCCCAACCCCAACTCCAACTCAAAAGTAAATGAGTATGCTTCAAAATGCTCAAATACAACCCATGCCTGCCCAAAACTTGCTTTCATGAAGATATCCCCATAAACCATATTTCCAAGCAGACAAAGTCAGCACAAAAGTTACAAGAAGAAATACTCTATTCAAACAACCACAGCTTCACCACTGATCCCATCATGAAGCTGAAGTGAACCATCCTTCATTAAGTTAAGACTCAAACTCTTGAATCTCTCCCTCGAATACTGCCTAGAAGCTTTTCTCCAGTCAGTTCCAGTTTTCATCATTGCCACAAACTCCTCGTAACTGATCTGGCCATCCTGTAGAAAACAGAAGAATGAAATCAAAGTGAAATTCAGTCATTCCATGTTATTTTGCAATTGCCAAAATTTTTATAACAGAATATAAAACAAAATCTGCAGAAAGGAATAGGTCATGAGTGTGAAAGCCAAACCTTGTCAGTGTCAACCTCACGCATAATGTCATTCAATACATCAGCTTCAGTTTCACCTGATTCATCTGCTAGTGCTTCCCGTAGCTCACCTAACTCTATATAACCACTCTCATCTTTGTCAAAAAAATTGAATGCTTTGCGGAAATGCTCATCATTCTCCATTCTTTGCAAGTGAATTGTTACAGCTACAAACTCCCCATAGTCTAGCACTCCGTTTCCATCAACATCAGCCTATGTCATTCAAAGCAAAGAAAACTATCCGTAAGTCATGAATTTGTTATTACAAAATACCAATACACTTGGCACGTACAGGGTTGGCATGAAAGGAAGAATCATTTTGTACCTTTTAGGTGTAAGAAGCTCACTTAAATAAAAGTAAATACAATGTAGTATCTGATATCTTCAGTTATGAAATTCAATAAAACTAAGGCATCAAAATGGCTTTAGAGAAAAGTGTGGTGATTCTAGTAAAAAGGTATCAATTTTCTCAGACTACCTACGAAAACTAATATACTCTCTGTACAATGAGGAAAAAAATTACCCAATGTAATGAACCTTTAACATAATTTCTTGAATACTTTAACAATATGACAAGCCAAAGTATATATATATAGATAGATAGGTTTGAGGCATATTATTTATAAACACATAGCGTGTCATTTCATGCTTTAAGGTACATTTGCCTTCCATATGCCAGCCAGAGAAGTTGAGAAGAAAAAACCTCATTATTGAAGAGGTTCATTTCCTATCCAGCATAAGTGGCAAAAATCAGCTCTAAAGAACTAAATCAGATAGCTCCAACTTAGTGATTAAAACTGAACAGAAATAATAAGAAGCAATTGCATTACAAATGATTATGACCATAGAAACTTACCACTTCCATCAGCATCTTTATCTCCGGCTCAGCCAATTGTGAACCAACCTTCCGCAGCCCAGCTTTCAGTTCCTCATATGTTACTTTGCCATCTTTGTCAGCATCCATCAATGTGAACATGTCTTTGATTATTTCTACTTCTTCAACCGATAAATGTTCAGCAATTACCTGTAGCATTTAGCCATAGAAACCCAAACCATCAACACATATATCAACTTTCTTAAATTAGTTTTCACCAGACAGAAACTTGAGTCAATAATTATGCATAAACCAATACAGATGCTCACCCTAAGGGCTCTCTTTTTGAATCTATTCATCACAGAGAATTGTTTGAGCCTTGCCCTAACAATATCTCCTAATGGAACATTTGGAGCTTTCTTTGCATTTTGTAGCCAGGGATGTTCTGCAAACATAAACAAGGTTAGTAAATATTCGAAGTCACTTTCTATATCAAGTAGACATGCTGCAGAGGTGCAGCCTTCTAACAACTCAACCATGTAACAATTTTCATAGGGAGGAGGTTACAACAGGCTATGGGTCCATTTGAGGATGAGAACATTGCTTTTACAGAGAAAAGTCATATGATATGTTCTTGATTTAATATTTCTCACTGCTTAAACATTCTCATAAATAAATCCTCCAGGCATAATAGTTATGTAAACCTCAAACTTAAGAAGTAGAACATGAGGGTTGCCACAAAAACCATCTTAAAAAGAGAGGACAAAGTAAACCACAAAGCCTCTTCTTCAACTCCAAGGACACTCTTAACCCATCCCTACATCTTTCAAATGCTCGTGCAAATTGCTTGTACACCCCAAATAAACACAAAATGAATCCAGCCTAGTCTATGAAGGATAAATGGACTAAATCATGTCTGAGAACTAATAAACAGTAACATTTGATAGTTGATACTTAAAAGAAACTTCATAGGAATTTTAGCCTATAAACATCTTCTGGGAGGTACTAGCCCTTGGAGAAGCAACAAGTAATATCAATCGCAATATGAGTATCAACTAGCAGTCCTTGATTTACCTAACAGCTAACATTAGTATCCTTCTCCTTCCCCACTAATCCCATGACAAAGAATAAATTTTGTCAAACTTTTTCTAGAAAGAAATGTATAATTGGTACAATAACTGAAACAGGGATTAAGAATGTTAATCATGTCCTAAGGTTTGTTTCTTGTATCTCCCCCTGTAGCCAGTTACCTATCACCAGCTGATAGGATTTTTTTTTTTTAATTTTATGAAACAAAGAAGCTCTCACACTTTGCTTTATTCATAGCTCCATGATGACAGGTACAAATCAGATTCCTTTTATAGAGGAAATACACATAATTAAATAAAAAATAAATAAAATAAAGTAACTAATTATCCCTAAAATCATGTACCCACTAGTTAACTCATGTATATGACTAATTCAAAACTAAACTAAATCTCTAAAATTCAAATCTGATGCAACAGATTCATGCTTCCAATAACAATATTATTTTATTATTATTATTATTAATTCCCAACACCAGCCTACAATTTTCTTCACCACTGCATTTCAATTGTAACCTACAAAATGGGAATCCAACAATTATATCTACAAGGCACCCTTTTAGAACACAGATTAAAAACTGCAAGTTATACTGATACCTACCAGATATCTGTCCTCAATTGTAACCTATAAATTGGTAATCTAACAATTATGTCTATGAGGCACCCCTTTTGAACATTGAAATTAGAAACTGCAAGTTATACAGATACCTACAAGATAACCGTCCACAGCCAGAAAACGCTTCAATAACTTACACTTGGCATACTTTTATACCCCTGATGATAATAACCTATGCAAGTTAAGGTGAACATCCGTGCTGTTCTACACATGACTCATTATTCGATGAATCATTTGTTCAGCTTTGAGAGATTGTAAATCGCAAAGGGATCAAATACCAACCAAAACAAGAAATTGCAGCCTTTTATTTTGGGCCATCCAATCTAGTCAGTATATTCTGTCAAGTCCAAATTACAAATGACTTACCAAGCACCTGTTCAGCTGTCAAGCGCTTTTTGGGATCCGGTTCCAACATCTGTCGTACCAGGCTTTTAGCACTATCCGAAATCTGAGGCCAAGGTTCTCTCTTAAAGTCAATCACACCCCTGAGGATTGCCAAAGCAACACCTTGTTCAGTCTCTGCCATTAACAAATTCAGGTGTCACAAAAATTATGAACTTTCCATGACCATAGCCACCCGCAGCAGCAGAAAACAATCACAAGTCAGAAAGTAATCTAATACCTGCCCAGAATGGAGGAACACCACATAACAATATATAAAGAATCACTCCGGCACTCCATATATCAACCTCCGGCCCATAGTTCCTTTTCAAAACCTCCGGTGCCATATAGTAAGGGCTCCCAACAATCTCCGAGAACTTCTCCCCTAAGATGAGCAAAATAGAAATTGAATGATCAAATAAAGAAACAAAAGAGGCATGAAAATTGAAAAATCTATTGAGCTGGAAGCGAAATGGTACCAGGCTTGAAAAATATAGAAAGCCCGAAATCAATGGCTTTAAGAACGGAATTCTCTTTCTTGTTAGCAAAAAGGAAATTCTCAGGCTTCAGGTCTCTATGCATAACCCCGTTGGCGTGACACATCCTCACAACTTCTGCAATCGTTCTGGCCACGTTCGCCGCCGCTCGCTCGCTGTAATGTCCTCTCGCCACAATCCGATCGAACAGCTCGCCGCCTTCGCAAAGCTCCATCACGAGGTGAACGTTCTCGTTGTCTTCATAGGTCGCCTTGAGTTTCACGATGTTCGGGTGGTCAGGTAACGTGGACATTATAGCAACCTCGCGCCTAACGTCTTCTATATCCACCGCCGTCCGAAGCTTCCGCTTCGAAATCGACTTGCAAGCAAGTGCTTCCTTCGTCTCTCGGTCTGTACAGAGATAGGTGATCCCGAACTCTCCACGACCTAGCTCGCGACCTAGTATGTACTTGTCGCTGATTCGGGTTCGATGGCTCAGCGGAATCACATCCTTCAAGACACGGATCGGAGCAGAAGAGTGAACAACTTCTTCCGTAAACGGATTTGGTCTTCCTTCCTTGTTTTTCTTCTTCGCTCCTCCATGATTCGTGTGGTGGTTGGACTTGTCTTCTACGACTTCTCCTTTCACACAGCAATTCCCCATACTATTTTTGAAGCTTCGAATCACAGAATCGACTTCTTCTCTGATTTTTCTGTTCACCGAAAAATAGGGTATGAACTATAAAAGTCTCTTTCAGGAGTAAATTAAGGGCGGCGTCGCCGGTAAATCCTCCGGCGGAAACGAAGGGAGGGAGGGTCGGAGGGAGGCGTGTAAACCCAATGTCAGTTTCAATTGAGAAAAAATGTCCTTTTTAGAATTAAAGTAATAATGAATTCAACCAAAAGAAAAATTAAAGTAATAATCAATATTTTATGGACTATAGGCAAAAAAGTTTTTGTATATCCCGTAGATTATAATTTAATTTTGCTTTGAGAAGTTTTATAATTACAAAACCACAGCTTTACATAGAGGTGTAATTATCATTTCATGATTTTAATTATGATCTGGAATTAGATTATGGAGTAGGCCATTGACACTTGGATAATGATATCTGAATTTCGGTCTAGAGGAGAAGATTGACGCGTTCAACCACATCAAGTGTGTGAAGGGACACACAGGATTACAGCGCTTCTAGATGTTATTGAACTCACCATTAAAGCAAGGGGCACTTATCATACAGAACAAATCTTTTTAAGAATAAAAAATTGTCAAAATTTTATTTGTCAAAGTACAAATTTGGTACCATATCTTTTTCTCATTTCAAAAATTAGCCTCATATCTTTTTTTTGTTGCATCTTTGGTCTTATATCTTTGAGCTAGTTCCCAATTTGATACCATATCTTTTTTTGTTGCAGATTTAGTCTTATATATTTTGTTCAATTACATAAATAGTCATATATCTTTAGGTCAAATGCATGAGTGATCTCATACTTTGTAAAATGATCAATTAATGGTTGATCATTTTGCAAAGATATGAGACCAATTTTGTAACTTGACCAAAAGATATAAAATCAGAATTGGAACTTTTTGCAAAGATATGAGGCCAAAAGTGTAATAAAAAAAAGATAAAATACCAAATTGGGGACTTATCAAAATATATGGGACCAAATGTATACTTTGACCAATTTTATTTTATGAAATGTTATGGAATTTATAATTATTCATTAATATATTTAGTAGTAATTATAAAATTTCAATAAAAACATTTTTTTTTACAAAAATTCAAATTTTAAACAATAATTTATTATTCTACCAATAAAGAGTGACACATTTTGTTAAAATTCGCTCTTACTACACAAGAGTGAGGGTTCGAATCTTCTGATTAATGAGAGAGCTTTATTTGGTAGGTAATTTATAAATTTTTCTCATAAATCCTCAAAGAGATCGAGAGGTATTCTCTGACTCTAGTGGGGTACTGATGCTTACCTCCACTTAACTTTTTTTTTTAAAAAATTATTATTTTGAATTAAAAAAAATCAGATAGTATATAAAGTTATATATATATATATATGCATTTTAATTTGTTTAAGAGAAAATTTATTATTTGATCCCTAAATATGTTTTAAAATAATTAATCAATTTTGAATAATCGAAATTTATAACTCAGTTTCTGAAATAATTGTCCATAATTTTGTTCCTAAGTTAAATTCAATGAACAAAAATTTTAAATTTCATACGAATTCAATAATTAAAAGTATAAATTTAATACAAATTTATAAATTGAAAATTACAAAATCAATATAAATTTAAGAACTAAATTATCATAAGGACCAAATTATAGTGAATTACAATATTTCAGATACCAAATTATATATTATAGCTATATAAAGATTAATTCATTTATTCATTATAAATTTAGAGATTAAATAACATATTTTCTCTTTCTTAATAATCTCGTCATTCACTAATTTTGCTTTGTTCAACAAATGAAGTGATATTATTATTATTTTGAAAAAACAAAAACAAAAACAAACCACTTGAAGCTTTAAACTATGAAATATAAGGTGAAAACTCCTTGCACTTTCCTTCCTTCTTTCATGAACTTCAAGACAATGTCAACTAATTTCAGTAATTTCGTTTTTTATATTCTCTTTGGTAGGGTTCTTGTCTTTATAATGTATTTTTCTACCAACCAGGTGAACCAATAACTTTGAATAATTGGGGGAAAAACTTTGAATAATTGGCTCAAAAGTTGTTGTATTTTTCTACCACAAAGTTGTTTTTTTTTTTTCTCCATAACAACCGCAAAACGACATCACTTCGTGACCGTATTTTAGAAAACAAATATTCTCAAAGTGGAGTATTGACCAAATCGTTGGAAAATATTGTATTCTAACTTTCTAAGTAACGCTGTTCACATTTAATTTATGATTATCAATTTATCATATTTCATTGAACTAAATTTAGATTTTTTTTTGCCAAAAAATAATTATATTGGTTTTCTTTTTACAATTTTATTTATGGTTTATTTCCGGAACAACAAACAAAACGTAAACAATATAAGGATCTGATTGGTTGCCCTATTCCTGTTTCCATTTTCACTGAAAACAGAAAATATGACTGAAAATGTGTTTTGTACAGTTTTTTTATAAATGTTTTCTGAAAACATTTCCTAAAACAGGCTGAAAACAGGAAACGTTAAAAAGACGTTTCCATTATTTCCAAAAACAAACTTGCGATATTTTGCAACATTACACGAAAGTAAACTATTTAATCAGGTCAATATCATCATTTAGTTTTAACCAAACTTAAAAACATATAAAAATAACGTTATTCAAGTTAACATAATTTAAATATGAATGAAAATGATTTTTTGACTTTATAAAACAAACATGTTTCTTAAATATTTAAAATTTAGAAATGAAAATAGAATTTCAGAAATGGAGACAGAAAATGAAAACATAAAACATTTTCTTAAACCAATCAGATCCTAACTTTTATAATGGCTGCACCAATATGATTAAAGATTATTAATTATTATATGGGCCTCAAACGGAAGTTTAATATAGAAGTAACTCTCGGTGTTATGAAAACTTTCATAATCTTACTAATATAAGCTACGCTTATAAATAAATGAAAAGTTGTATATTTATGTAATAAATTAAATAAAAATATAAAATAGAAATATATACACGTATACATGTTTTTTTGGCCATAGTAGAATTAATATGTTTAATTTGATAGTATCATATAATTTCTATTTGCGTTAAAATTACAAAAGAGAAAAAAAAAAAAAAAA
>QANZ01034935.1:177900-223551 GCA_003254925.1 Chamaecrista fasciculata
GTTAGACTAATAATTCTCCCTGGTCAAATCGCAAAAGTGAAAATTACACGTTAATATATATACCATGATTGTGTTTGGTGTGATCGACTTGCAAAAGTAACATTTTCTTTTTCGAATTCTTTTAACATAGTTCACACCTTCCTTTTGCAACTTTTTGCAATGATCTCCTTTTATTTTATAAACGTTGGAGGAAAAAGGCATTTGCTAGATAGTTTAAAAAAGATTTTTGTTCAAACAATATAATAGTTTTCATTATATATATTTAGGCCAAAACCTCAATTTGGTCCCTTATGTACTATGGGGTGAATTGCAAATTGTTCCCTTATATTTTATTTGTTTTAGTGTGGTCTCATACATATTTTCATAATTTCTCAATTGGTCACAAACTTACTTTCGAAGCTTGATTTGATCTCATTTATTAACAATCTTAAATTTCGACTGGACAGATAAAAAACTCAACAAAAGTTAGCACATAATTTCAAACTCGTCGCATTGAGACTTAAAACGTAAGAAATATAACTAACTTTGTTTGTTTGACCAAGAAACAAGTTACTCGTTTTCGGGATTCGATTTGACCTTGTTTATTGACGGCTTCAAAATACTCATAAAAATAAACTTGTAGCTTAGGATTCATTGCATTCGAACTTAAAATAAGTTGTATGACCACATTCAATATTTGTTTAGACCCATTTGAGAAATTATAGAAACATGTATATAGGACCAATCTAAAGCATAAAAAAGTCATGGCCAAAAAAAATTCTAAAACATAAAAGGACCAATTTGAAATCCACCCCATACATATGGGACCAATTTGATGTTTTAGCCTTACATTTATTTATCCTATATTATATAACTTTTGTGGAGTCTTTAATTTTGCAGGTTGGAAAATAATATAAATATATGAATCTTGATAACTTTTAAACATGTAGAAAATACTTTAAGAATGATTTGATTTTCATTTTTTTAATATTTTAATATATGTATTTATACATATATGTTCCTTTAATCCTTTTGTTTCATGAACTAATATAAAAATATTGACGTGTACCGCTTTAAATGCTTGACAAAATATGCTTTGTTCCTCACTTCCTCCCGATGTCCTGGGTGCAGCAATATTATAAGTGTTTCATACTCAGCAGTATTTTATAATAGAGCTAGCTATCATTTGATGTGGGCTATATATAAATAAAAAAAAAGTCTGATCTAGTGATATAGCGAATGTTCATTTTCCTTAAAACATGGGCACCAGAGGGATTATTATTATGTATATATATATTCATCAATGATAAACCGTGGTGAATATTCAGAAAATCTATTGCATACGAATTTCAACAGAAAGAATTCATGATTCAATTTTGAATGGTAAATGTTAGCCAATTTTTGGTATTAATTGCCTTATGGCAGATGTCTAGGTGTGGCGTCAAGTCATAGTCGAACCATGGTGCTTGGGCATCTGCTCTACTGTGGGTTAAGGAAATAGAGTTAGCCCTTACTAACAACTATAGCTTTTGACCTAATGGTAAACGTTTGATCCTAATGATTTGTATCAAAGCCAAGGTCGTGGGTTCGATTCCCAGTGATACAATTGCTGGGGGAGATTGTTAGCCAATGTGTGACATTAATTGTCTTATGGCGGAGGCCCAGGTATGGGGCCAAGTCATAGTCGAACCAGTTCATATTAGCATATTTTGCTGTCAGATCGAAAAACAGCATATATTATCAAAGTAATATAAGATTATAATATCAAATGTTAAGAAAGTTAATCAATTCAATTGCAATATTTTTCTTGGCAAAAGCACTTTTCCGTCCATAATATTTTTTTGCTAACAATTCGTCCTAAATATTTTACAGTTTGGTCAATTACATCATTTGATTAACTTTTTTTCCAATAAATTAACTACAGACTTTATATTAAAGTTAATCAATTCATGTAACATTTGTTGTTAATATTTGAATAAAATAAAAACAAATGATGAAATTGATAAAAATGTGAAATATTGAGGTAAAATTGAAAGTCGATATGAAGTTTCAGGACCAAAAGGTGCCTTTGCCTTTTTTTTGTCGAATGTTCAAATTAATCTTACATTTGTATCTCTTATTTTATTTTGGTCCTAAATGTTTTAGAAGTTTTGAATTAGTTTTCTATATATGCAATTTGTTTCAAATTGGTCCTAACACTGGTTCAAGATGTTTTGGAGTTTTAATTTATATTATATCCTGGGCCACCAACTTAATCGGCATGGCAATGACGGGCCTCACCGTAATAAGGAGCTCTCTTAGGCCCAAAACTTTCACAGCCAGCGAGTACTCAAATTTCTGACAACAAAAAATTTCAGCAAACTTGTGTAGGAAAAAAAAATTAAATACAATTATTTATATATTAAGTTTTTAACCATAACATTTATTTAAAATAATATATAAATCATTAGCTTATGTATATTAATGATGATAATGATGATGATTTTTTTACATATTTTTTTATCCTATCTCTTATTTTAAACCCGCAAAACACGATAATTTTTCCGACTTTTGGGTATTCTACTTGGGCAATAAGCAAATTTTACTTTGATCGCGTCAACATGATTGGTCCACGTCAAGCGTCGTTTTCGGAGTGGCACCGATTACATGTTTAAATGTTTTCTTCTCGCCCAAGCCAAAATGAAATTTATATAGAAAGTACAAAATTCCACGTGCACTCGTTATTGTTAATTAGTCCACCATTATTCATTAACAACTACAATTTATTTTAAACTATTTTTAGATAAATGCTTTTTAAATCAAAATGACATTGCAATTGCATTTTTCAGGTTTTAATAATTACAACGAAAACAAAGCAAGGTCAAACTATTTTTCCTGATAACCCTTTCATTCGTTCTATAGATAATATTTAATTTATTTGTTTAATTGAAATATTTTATCGATTAGTGAGAATAGTCTCCTATTTTTAGGAACCGTATTTAAACAAACACTGTTTGATTTTTTTTTTGATGAAATCAAATCCAGCGTCTTTTAGGGTCAGTTCGTTTCCGTTTTTTTTAAAATCTGTTTTGATTATAATCATGGTTTGATTATAATCAAATTTGATTATTTTTGTAGTGGTGTTTGGATGATTGTTGATTATTTGTGTGAAATTATTAAAATGGGTATGTAATGATTGTGGTAGGTGGATAAAAAGTAAGGAAATTGATAAATTGTATAGGGGTATAAATGGAAGAAAAAGTTAGAAAAAGTAAGGTGTGATTTGATTATAATAAAAGTGTGTTTGGATGTGATTGTTGTTGTGAAAAAAAACAAAAATGTTACTTGCCTTGAAAAACGTGAAATCTTGATTATTTTTGTGAGTTGGTTGGGGAATGTTTTTCCGAATCGGTGCACCGTTTCATTTTTTGCCTACGAAATCGGTGCACCGAATAAGCAAATCGGTGCACCGAATAAGCAAATCGGTGCACCGATTCGCATTAGATGAGAGAGAAAATTTTAACGCACGCGGACCCGAATTTTTTTTCCAATTTGGCATAAATCTATCTCTCTCCTCTCTCTCTCTCTCTCTCTCTCTCTCTCTCTCTATTCATCCTCCTCCTCTCTCTCTCTCTCTCGATTCATCACCAGAAATTGGAGATTCTGAAGGCACCAAAGGCGAAGAATGCAAATGGGGTTGCAAAGATGTAGATGATGAGTACTGAAGAGTAATTGAAGTAATAGAAGTCATGTTTGTTTTGAAGATTCAGGAGAGAAGTTCTATTATTAATGTAATAGTCTGTTGCTATTTTCCTCTCTCTCTCTCGCTCTCTCTCTCGCTCTCTCTCTCTCTCTCGCTCATCATTATCTCCTCATGAGCGACACCTTCACGGCGAGGAGTTCAAGAGCGGCTCCGACAACGATTTCGTTCTCTCTCTCTCTCTCTCNATTTTGGGCAAAATAACATTTTAGCCCTACACAATAATGAGTAATTGTAAAATGGCCCAATATTTATGGAAATGACCATTTTGCCCTTGTGATTTTTGATTGAATGAATGAGAGTATAGGTAATTTTAGGTATGTATATAGGGGTATAAGTGTAATTGAGTGTGTTTGATTATAAAAAAATCATGATTATAATTGAATCAGGAAAAAAACGTAAACGAACATGTTTATTATGATTATAAACAAAACAGATTATAATCAAAACGGAAACGAACTGGGCCTTAGTATTTACTCGAAACGAAAAAAAATCACATACTGTACTTTTTTTTTTTGGGCCATTACATACTTTACTTTAATTATTATTTGCAAACATTTAAAGTGAAAATTAACAAGCAATGAAAATCAAAGAGTTCCGACCGCATCTTTCTAATGGTCATGTAAGCCGCCACGCGTATCAAAGATCACGGTTGTAAACACAAATCAAAGAGGAAAATGCAAAATATATTTCTTAAATAAAATCTATAATCCCACCGAATTGTTATTTCATTATTTAGTTTCTTAAATAAAATATAAACACCTATTATTTGTAATAAAAATTTATGGCTATACTTATAATATATGTCATATCTATTATAATTTATTTTGTATGTCGTGTTAAAGTTATAAAAAATTGACTTATATTCTAAAATTTATGAATATGTGTCGTGTCGATGTCGTACGAAAGTCGGACACTGACACGTATCTGACACGGCGACACGCCCTCAAAATGAAGTGTCCATACTTCTTAGGAAAATAATAAAAAATTGCAGGCTGGTCCTAGAAAGTAGAAAGAAAGAAACTAATAACTCATAAGGGCTCACCTCAGAATTCATATATAGCCTTCTCTCAAGTCTCTCCCCTACTTGCTTGGAAAAAAAGCCTCGAGCTTTAGCCGCCACCCTCCCTCCTTCACACTTGTTGCATTTCTCAATTATCTCACTACGTTTTTCTCCGATTCAGGTACCCTTTTCGACTCTGTTGATGCTTGCGACTCATCTTTACTTTCGTCAGCTACATTTCATTCATGTCTCATTCTTAAATTGATTCAATTCAGTAGCGTCTTTAATTTCTGGCGGCTTCGTTTGCCCATTGTTTTGGGGGATTCAGAATTTGTGACTCTGTGTGGTCGTTGGCTGTGAAAGTAATGGAGCTAGTAGCAATACTGTGTTGATCTTTCCGTTTATGGGTGTTTCTCAAATATGAGGAAAATTATGTGTTCATACTTCATAGATGTCGGCGTGGTGCTGTGATTTTCGCTAACAGTTTCAGGTGAAAGAACTTTCTGTTTTTTGGGTTGACTATTGGTATTCGTTGTTGGTATCTTGCTTCTTGTGGTTGTATTGTAATTATCACTTTCGTTGTCCTGTTCCTGATACAAGTTTTCCAGCAGGAGAGGCAAATCGGATCACGGAGCTCAAAAGATGTGAATTGGCACAAGAAAATTTGAAGGAGAAGAAAGTTAATTCCTCACAAGTACTTCTTAGAAACAGGTTTTCTTTTGAACTGGTTAAAAATTAATAGCAATTAGGCTTTTTTGTTTTTTGGTTTATTGGTATTTCTGGTAGAATTGGGCTTTTGGTAATGGTTACCTCAAGTCTTGTCATGATTTTGTATGTCGTTAGTATATTGTAATGAACATGCTAAGAGTTTCATTTAACTCAGCCAGGTCATACATAAATAGTGTTGGTGCCTTGCCTCTTTTCACTGCCCTCCTGTACAAATACAACTTTATAGCTGATGTTATTACTTCATGAAAGTTTGGCGTCGCAATTTTAGAGGTGGGCAAGTGGCATTGGCAGCAGTTGAAATGTTGGCCGTTTGCAGCTATGATAAGTATGTTGTGTGTATGTGTAGATAGTTAATGGAATATTTACCTTGTTCTGCTTCTGCTATTGCTGCTACCTTTTCTTCTCAGTGTAAGAGGTTTGTGATAACAGGCTATTCAACTTTCTTTGCAGAGGATGCTACGTGCAAAGCAGATCAGTGTCCTTTCAAACGGTGCTAGGAGTTTCTTCCTTAGTGGTTCACGGTGCAATGGAGCTGATGGAAGTACATGTACATGTACTGAGGATGAAACATGTGTCTCGAAGAGGCAGGAGAGAAAAACTGAAGCTCTACATACTAAGAAGCCGTCCCCCATAGTATCAGAAAGTACATCTGCTGTAAAACCGTCAATTCGAGGAGACTCAGTAAAGGCAACAACTTCTCGCAAGGCTGAGGTTGTTGCTTCTTCAGTTTGCATTCAAGAAACTGTATCTACTGCAAGTCTACCGAGAAAATCAGATTCTGTAACATATGCTTGTGGTATCGATGATGTTGAGAAGCAAGTTGCACAGTTATCTCTTAATGCTGACCAGGTTTTTAGGGCTGGTATTGCAGCTGTCAATTTTCTTTCTGATTTGGTAAATTATAAGCTTCCTTTAGGAGATGGCACTGGAATACTTGGGTACTCTAAAAACTCGATGGTTGATTCAACCAAGGCCCTACCCAATATCAGATCTTCACATGTCAAACACATTAAAAGGGAGAACTTTATAAGTGCCCCTCCAAAATCATCTCTTCCCAATGATCAAGGGTCAAACTTCACAAGTAATCATGGAATGAAGGGAAAAGGTGATAAATCAAATTTAGCTAAAGGCTTCAAGCAAGTTCCTTCTTCTGGGTCAGAGAAGTCAGTTGTGGCTCTGAATATTCCTTTAGAAAATAGTAACCACAGAGCCCTACCACAGAAAACAGGAAGTCATTCTGGCCGCCCTGTGACAAACTTTAGTTCCAACACGCAAATTTCAAATCCTCAGGTAGGTGGGTCAATGAGGGAAGGTTTCAATAAACAGGCTAGGGATCTGAAAATGCGAGGAGGAAATGCTCAGATAAATAGGAATTTCACAAACACAGGGCGTGTTGTTGAGGTGGTTTCTGATATACTGCGACAGTTAAAGTGGGGTCCTGCTGCGGAAAAGGCTCTTTATAACCTGAATTGTTCAATGGATCCATATCAAGCTAACCAAGTTCTGAAGCAACTTCAAGACTATTCAGTTGCTCTAGGTTTTTTTAACTGGTTAAAGCGACAACCCGGCTTCAAGCATGATGGTCATACTTATACTACCATGGTTGGCATCCTTGGCCGCTTCAGGCAGTTTGGTGCAATAAACAAGCTTCTAGAACAGATGATTAGGGATGGATGCCAGCCCAATGTTGTAACTTATAATCGTCTGATTCACAGCTATGGTCGTGCAAACTACTTGAAGGAGGCGCTGAATGTGTTCAATCAAATGCAGGAGGTGGGATGTGAGCCTGATCGTGTTACTTATTGCACCCTTATTGATATCCATGCAAAAGCCGGATTTCTTGATGTTGCCATGTCTATGTATGAAAGAATGCAAGAAGCTGGCCTTTCCCCTGATACTTTTACTTACAGTGTCATAATTAACTGCCTTGGAAAAGCTGGCAATTTGGCTGCTGCTCATAGGCTATTTTGTGAGATGATTGACCAGGGCTGCGTTCCTAATCTCGTCACCTACAATATCATGATTGCCCTGCAAGCTAAAGCAAGGAACTATCAGATGGCATTGAAACTATATCGTGACATGCAAAGTGCAGGATTTGAACCAGATAAAGTGACTTACAGCATAGTAATGGAGGTTCTTGGCCACTGTGGGTATCTTGAGGAATCAGAAGCTGTGTTTGTGGAGATGAAACGAAAAAACTGGGTGCCAGATGAACCTGTTTATGGTCTTTTAGTTGACCTGTGGGGAAAGGCCGGTAACCTTGAGAAAGCCTGGGAATGGTATCGAGCAATGCTTAATGCTGGTTTGCGGCCGAATGTACCAACATGCAATTCCCTACTCAGTGCATTCCTTAGGGTGCATCGGTTGCCAGATGCATATAATCTTCTACAAAGCATGGTGGCTCTTGGCCTAAATCCTTCATTGCAGACTTACACTTTACTCCTCAGTTGTTGTACAGAAGCACGATCCCAATATGACATGGCGTGTTGTCGTGAGCTTATGGCAGTTACTGGCCATCCAGCACACACATTTTTACTGTCCATGCCAGCATCAGGACCTGATGGCCAGAATGTGCGGGATCATGTGAGCAAATTCTTGGATCTGATGCATACCGAGGACAGAGAGAGTAAAAGGGGACTCGTAGATGCCGTGGTGGATTTTTTCCACAAGTCTGGGCTCAAGGAGGAGGCTGGTTCAGTATGGGAGGTGGCTGTGCAGAAGAATGTGTACCCTGATGCTGTGAAGGAGAAAAGTTCATGTTATTGGCTTATAAATCTTCACGTCATGTCTGATGGTACAGCTGTAACAGCATTGTCTCGGACACTTGCTTGGTTTCGCCGACAGATGCTGATATCTGGGATTAGCCCTAGCCGGATAGATATTGTGACAGGCTGGGGTCGTAGGAGCCGGGTGACCGGAACTTCTCTGGTGAGGCAGGCAGTGCAGGAACTACTTCATATATTTAGTTTTCCATTTTTCACTGAAAATGGCAATTCTGGGTGTTTTGTAGGATGTGGGGAACCTCTTAGTCAGTGGTTGCACCAGTCTTATGTGGAGCGGATGCATTTGCTGTAGTTAATAATTGTTGAACAATCATCTCTGTAACTTGGTCACAATTTTGTTTCAACAAATGAGCGTGTTAGTCTTTGATATCTCATGCAAAATGTTAGTATGATGTTCCATGAATGTAAAATACAGAAATGCATTCTAGTTTGTCATCTTGTGCATTTATTTATATAGTTGGCTGCCAAAATTTTAGCACAGTTTTATTCTTTTTCTATTCTCAATTAGAGAAAATTTTATTCAAGGTATTTTCGTGTATTAACTGTCGATAGTTTTTTATGGGATATTTAAATTTGAGTTAGTGAAAAATTAGTTCCTTTTATTAGACTTAATCCATTGGTTTTTGAACAACTCTCTAATCCAAATTGAGAGTATAGTGGAATAGGTTAGTCTTCACAACTTGATGAATTCATGTTGGAATCTTTACGGAGAGAAATATCTATATTTAATATTTGATAGTATCTCAAAAAAGATTGCTTTAAATGAAAGATATATGTTAGAAACAAACGATAGCTTGAGATTCATGAAGGAAAAATGGGGATTAAACAAATTATATAATTATGTAAATAATGAATCTCTAAAATAAATTGAGAAAAATAAATAAATAGTTATAGATAAATAAATTTACTAATATAGAGGAGCTTGGTAAACAAGAGTCGAACTTGAGTGAAGAGAATATTTAATCTACATTAGAGTGCGAATTAGAGATATCATGTTTTATTTATAATTTTATATAGACAATTTTAATAAATAAGAGAAAATTCTTGAAAAAATAGCTTTGTTATCAAATATTTGATATAAGGGTGGGGGTGAACAAAACCAATTCCATTTAATTTCAATTGATTCGTACCAATCTAAACCGATTAAAATTGATTTAAAATTTGGATTGTTTAAATGGGAAATGAGAGAACCAATTAAGTTTGGTTCAGTTTATTTTGAAAGTTGAAGGTCAATCGAACCATCCCAAAAAATTGAAGTTATTATAATATAATATACTTCTATAAATAAAATAAACTCTACCTATTAATCTCATTTGCTCGTCCTCTTATTAATTATGCACCTCTCTCATTCTCCTATTTACCTTAGCGTCTCTGCCTCTTCCTCTCATTCACGTCTTTCAATCTCTAATTCGCACCAACTCACACTCACAGTTCTACTCTCATACAGTTTTAAAAAAGATATACACAAAATCGGCTAATCGAACCAAACCAAATCGATAATAATAGGTTTGGTTTGGTTCGGTTGCCCAGAATTTTCTGGATGAATTGAATGACTATTTTGGCCATATAATTACATCAGTTCGGTTAAAACAAATAGACAAATCGAGCTGAACTGAACCCCTAATTTGATATGTCTCTAATTCAAAATTCAAATTTAAAATAAGTATCAGATAAAACCTGATAGGCTCATCATAAGTATATCTTTAAACTCAGCCGTAAATAACTTTTTATCTAAATTAATAATTTTATGAGATAAATATTGATACTTTCAATATGTAAGTTGGGGTTTTTGCCAAATAAATATGTGGATAATCCAACGCATAACTGATAAACATAAATATATTCTCATTCCTAATATCAAAATTAAATTACTTGGTCAGTATAAAAATAAATCTAATAATATTAATGTTAGTGTACCAAATTTTTAATAATAAAATTGCAACATATGAGTATATAATTGATGACATACATCTTTCATTTTTTAGCCTGAGCCTTTTTTTTCTTTGGTAGAAGATTAAGATGATTTTTGGCTTGAAGTGTTCCGCATGAAAGTCTCCCTGGTATTCACTACTGAACATAGTAGTGGCCAGTGGGTTTGTTCAATACGTTCAGAAAAGTTCATTGGATTTGGAATATTCTTGCTCGTAACTTTTACTAATTATACACCAAAGAAAATATTCCTCCTTATTTCATGTATACTTTTGACTGCGTCTGCTTTTTGAGTTAAGATTAAACTTATGTTTTTCTAATAATTTTTTTATTATAAGGTCGAGAAAATAAGATATTTGACATACAGGTTTTACATAGCTAATTATGTTTGACAAAAATATAATTTGTATTTATGATCAATCATAAAAAAGAAAAAATTTATGTTACTGTTTTTCTTCCGATTAAATGCTATAACTCATTATCATAAGTGTCTTGTATTAACACACATAAATTCTTAAAAAAAAANTTTATAACTGCCTTTATTTAGAAAACTCGTACTTTTTAATTTTTCCAAAATATAAAATTCAATTTTAGAAATATAAAGATTAAATAAAAACAATTTACATGGTACATTGAATCTACGGGAAGTAGATCCGCTAAAGTGCAAATCAGCTAAAATATGTGAATTATCAAATCATGACCGTTGATTGATCATATTTTATGTTATACTAATATATAAAGCGCTAGGGTCAACTAAATAATTGAAATATGTATCTTCTAAAACTTCAAATTCTATTAGGATTTAAAGAGAAATCCTTAATTATTTTTTTTAATATAGTTTCATTGTGATTGTTAATTTAAATTAAACTAAAATTCAAATTTAGATATGTAATGATTAAGTAAAAAAATTTAGATGGTACATTAAATCTATATGGTTTAAATTTTAAATAACTAAATAATTGAGATATGTATCCTCTAAAACTTCAACTTTGTTAGGATTTAAAGAGAAATCCTTTCTACAAAAAAAAAATCCTTAACTATTTATTTTTTAGAATATAGTTTCATTATGAATGTTAATTTAACTTAAACGTTTTATTTTTCAAAGCAAAAACTAAAAAAAAGAAAAAACCATAATAATTAACCGAAAGTGATGATGGTGGTAGAATCATTTTCCGAGTAAAGACAGAGGAAAAAACCTTAAAAAAGAGTAAATAATAAAATAGTTATAGTTATAATATGCATGAATGAAATAAAGAATATTAACTATTAAATATTTGGGGGCTTAATTAATAGTAATTAGAAGGTCTTTATAAAGTATTAATTTCCCAATTATAATTCTCTTTTCATCAAATCTCAGCCTCCTCCTCTTTGGTGTGGGTAGGTGTCTCTGTGTGCAATGCCAAGTTAGCCAGAGTTTCCAGTTTTCACTATCATTCGTCTCTTTCGATTTTGCCGCCGATCGTTCTTCTTCGTCGTCGCCGTCGTCGCCGGTGAGAACTCTCTCTTTTTCCGAACTATTCCGTCGCATTCGCTACCAATCCATCTTTTCCTCTCAGGTCTCTCTGTCTACAGTCCCAAGTAAGCGTCTTCCTCTATCTACTTTCGAACTTTCTGTCTTCTGTCCCCGCCTTTTTAATCATCTTCTTATTCTCTATAGTTTTTTCTATTTAGGCACACCTACACACGCAGATTTTGCCCGTATTTATGCGGGTGAATTGGATTTATATTCATATATATGAACTCAATTGATGGGGCATAAAAAGCGAAACCCTGCTCCACGTTCCAAACCGCCTGCGGCGGCTTCTCCGGTGACAGAATCTGCCATCGGCGGAGCCGCCAATGGTCTCACTTCAGCGGAGCCTGAGTTATGCATGAATTCCAATCACACTCTCGAAAGCGCGACTAAGATCGAACTGTCTCCTCAATCTGAGCCTAAGGGTTACTCCAATATCAAGCTCGAATGTGAACGAGCCCTCACTGCTCTCAGGCGTGGTAACCATAACAAGGCACTGAGGCTTATGAAGGAGTCATGTTCCAGACACGAGAGCTCGGATTACTCGGCCTTGATTCACCGAGTTCAGGGTACCGTGTGTGTCAAAGTGGCGTCGATTATTGATGACACGGGTGCGAAGCAAAGGCATTTGAAAAATGCAATAGAGGCAGCCCGAAAAGCAGCTGAGCTATCGCCCAGTTCTATTGAGTTCGCACATTTTTATGCAAATTTGTTATATGAGGCAGCAAATGATGCGCATGAGTATGAGCAGGTGGTGAAAGAGTGTGATAGGGCGCTCTCAATTGAAAATCCCATTGATCCAGCGAAGGAGAGTTTGCAGGATGAGAGCCAGCAGAAAATTTCAAATGCAGAAGCCCGGATAGTGCATGTGCAGAATGAGTTGCGGCAGCTAATTCAGAAGTCAAACATAGCTTCCTTATCGACGTGGATGAAAAATCTGGGTAATGGGGAGGAGAAATTCCGTTTGATTCCGATAAGGAGGGCTATAGAGGACCCAATGGAGGTGAGGTTGGTTCAAACTAAGAGGCCAAATGAGATAAAAAAGGTGACCAAAACATTTGAAGAGAGAAGAAAAGAAATTGAAGTTCGAGTGGCTGCTGCAAGGCTATTGCAGCAAAAGTCAGAGTCACCTCCATCCCAGAATGAAGGAGATAGGGATGACAGAACATTGGATTCATCTTCAGGAACTGGGCAGAGGATAAATGAGAGGCGGAAGTACGGGCATGGTCGAAAAAATGGATCCACATCTGAAAGGAGAGATTGGGTACAGACCTATTGGAATTCAGTGAGTTTTGACATGAAAAGGGAGCTGCTTAGGATTACGGTGAGTGATCTCAAATCCCACTTTGGGTCTTCAAAGGATATTTTGCTGAATGACATATTAGCAGAAGCTTTGACCTTTGCTGAGGTCAACAAAACATGGAAGTTCTGGCTCTGCTGCCGTTGTAATGAGAAATTTTGTGATTCAGAATCTCACATGCAGCATGTTGTACAAGAACACATGGGAAATCTCCTACCTAAAATGCAGAGACTTTTGCCTCAAAATGTTGATAATGAATGGATTGAGATGATTCTCAACTGTTCTTGGAAGCCTCTGGATGCCTCAGCTGCGGTTGAAATGCTTGAAAATCAAGCAAAATGTAAAGATTTTTCATTAACTGAGGAATCTTATGTAGATCATCATACCGAGGAGCACCATGATTGCTTTAAAGATACAACAGTTTCTTACCCTGAGAAGGAAGATTGCCTCCACAATTGTACAGCAGAAGAGGGCAACTACTGTAAATCTGCAGAAACTAATATTAGAGAAGGTGTTGAGGTCCAAGGGTCTATAGCTTATCCCCTTGCCAATGGTTGGCCATTATCTGATGATTCCGAGCGGGCAAAACTTCTTGAGAAAATTCATGCATTATTAGATATGCTTATTAGACACAAATATCTTGCTGCTAGTCATCTTAGCAAAGTCATACAATTTACTATGGAGGAGATACAGGGACTTGCTGCTGGATCTCAGCTTCTAAACCATGGCTTAAACCAAACACCAATGTGCATATGCTTTTTGGGAGCTGCCCAGCTTAAGAAGATTCTCAAATTTTTGCAGGAACTATCTCATGCTTGTGGTTTGGGTAGATATGCTGAGAAAAGTAGTAGTCCCATGGATGACTTTCACCATGCCAATCCAGGTCCTGATATTAAAGAGAAGATTGTTCTCAATGGAGATGCATCATGTCTCCTTCTGGACGAGTGTTTAGTGCCTGCAGAAATCAGTCCTGGTGCAGTTGTAGGTGTTGTCTTGGAAGATGTGATTGCCCCAACTTCTAAAGATGCAGTTTTGCACAATTCCGATCCTTTCCTATCATGGATATTTTCAGGTTCATCGAGTGGGGATCAATTGACTTCATGGTTGAGAATAACAGAAGATAAAAGACATCAAGGTTTGGAAATTGTCCAGACACTTGAGAAGGAGTTTTATCAGCTACAGAGCCTATCTGAGAAGAAATGTGAACGAATGAGTTATGAGGAAGCTCTGCAGGCAGTGGAGGACCTTTGTCTAGAAGAAGGTAAGAAGAGGGAAAATTTCACTGAATTTGTTCAGCGGAGCTATGAATCTGTTTTAAGAAAGCGGAGAGAAGAGCTCATTGAGAGTGAGAATGATGTAATGTATGTTAGCAATAGACTTGAGTTGGATGCTATAACAAATGTTCTGCAAGAAGCAGAGGCAATGAATGTTAATCAATTTGGCTATGATGAAACTTATACGGGTGTATGTGACCTGGAATCTGGTGAAGATGATGAATGGAGAATGAAAGACTATTTGCATCAAATGGATAGTTACATTGAAATTGCCATTCAGAAACTGAAAGAACAACTATCCGTGGAGGTCAGTTTGTTGACTCTAGTAAGATTTTTTCTAGTATAACAGCAAAGATGACCTTGCTTGTTGGTGATCTAACATCTGTTACTATGCAGCTTAGCAAAATTGATGCTCGAATCATGAGAAGTGTTACAGAGATGCAGCAGTTGGAACTCAAGCTTGAGCCTGTTTCTGCTCATGATTATAGAGCAATATTACTGCCTCTAGTGAAATCATACCTAAGGGTTTGTATTCCAACTGCCTAAAATGTGTCTTTGCTTCATATTCGCTTGACTACTTATGCCTCTTCAAAACTCCTTTCAGGCACGTTTGGAAGATTTGGCTGAGAAAGATGCAAGGGAGAAGTCTGATGCTGCAAGGGAAGCATTTTTGGCTGAGCTTGCTCTTGATTCTAAGAAGGTTGCTAAAGGGGGAAGTGATAATACGAGACATACGGAGAAGATAAAAGATAAGAAAAAGACTAAAGAGAACAGAAAAGCAAGGGATTTGAAGGTAAAGATCATGAATGCCAAAAGTTACTCCTATACTGTGTCATAATCCATGAAAGCCATCTAATGTCTCTCTCTTGCAGGCTACAAGTGGTCATGAGCAACTCGTTCCTGACAACACCATATCTGAGTTAGTATACTGCTTCCAAATTAATCTGCATGTCTACATCATTAACACTATCTTTTAAAGACATGATGACTTTTATAAATGCTTTTGATGTGCTTCTGCTGCAGTTCCGATTCAGTTGCTCCTGATAATGGGCATCAAGATTCTGAGGTTCCTGTTTCTATGAGTGGTGATGACTTGGAACAACAGGAAGAGGAATTTAGACGTAAAATTGAGCTTGAAGAGGAGGAAAAAAAGCTTGAAGAAACTTTGGAACTGCAACGACAGATAGAAAATGAGGCTAAACAGAAGCACCTTGCTGAGCAACAAAAGAAATCCTCTGGAACATATTTAGAAAAGTCAGCTGATAAAGATCTGGATGCTCAACTAAAGGCTGTTGTTGATGGTCCACATGTACACGAACATATCAGACCACAGGTGCTGGTATGATTTTCTTGTTGGTGTTTCTACTATTACATGTAGGGGTCAGGATTTCTAATTGCTAGTTATTAAGTTACTGTTGCATTTAAATTCGATCTTTAAGGAAAATGTCCAAATCAAGGGAAATATTGTAGATAAGAATTAGGTATTGCAGGTAGTACACCTCTGAACTTGCACTTTTTCTCAGGAGCAGTTAGCAAATGAGAATGGGTACCCTGGCAATACAGATGGTGTGCTTATTGCCACAGCAAATGGTTCTGCTGTGCCAAATAAATCTTCACACGATTCAGCTAATCAAAAGACGCATCATACGCATCCATCAAATGCTAAACAAGGTTGGTAATCACTTTCTAAGATCATTTAAATTTTATGCTTTGCTTTTCTTGTCCAAGTCTGTCATCATGTGTTTGCTTCTTTGGCAGATCTGTCTAACAGGGGACTTCCGGAGAATGGTTTTCAATCAGCTGAACAACGTCCAGGAAAAAAGAAACGGCATAGAAATGCTTCCAGATTGGTTGATGGAAAGTTTGGTGCTGCCCCATTGGAAAAGTCAAACAATGAGGGTACATATACTGATAATCACTTTAGAGAGAAGGTTAAATACGACAACAATCAAGATGCTAACAGCGGTTAGTTTTAACCTTTTCCAAGGTTTTCTTTCTTTGTTATGCTTGTGTATATTACCTTTTATCTTCATTTGGTTTGTCAGCAGTAGATATAATCCGCCCATACTGCTATGAAGACATTATGCGACCTGTAATTATCTATTAATTTTCTATTTTCTAGTATATGGTACTATTTATTAATGCATCAGAGAAAATACATGGATATGACTTCTTAAAACTATTCATCAATAACAATGCTTTTTATTTAAATATACCTTGTTTGATGTACAACCGGGAGGAAGGGGTTTACGGCTTAGTAGCCTGAAAATTAATGTTTTAACAATGAATCAAGGGTAGAAAGATTGTGGATTGAGGACTCATTGGCAGTATTTCAAGGGACGGCCTCTTCAGGCAACAGGGTGTGGTTTTATGGTTATTTTATTGGCTGTTTGGGAGCTTTAAACATTACCTGCTGGAATAGAAAACTGGTTGTGATAGGTTTAGGGAAAAACCAATCTAGGAACAATATTCAGGCCAAAAAAAAAATCTAGGAACAATATTATGATGGGATTTGATTTTATATGCTGTGTGCTAAAGAAATCAGGTGGGTATTGTAGAAAAATAAGGAAAACATAGTAGACACTGAGAAGAGGAGGAAAATAATTTAGGCATCACTCCTAGAGTCCTAGGTGCTAGGTTCCTTTAGGCATCTCACCTAGGGTCTTAGCTGCACACAGCCAGGAAGAGAGCTGACGCTGTTTGCTTCCATTATTCATTACCCTGATCATTCTTTAAGGTATTACAAATTTTAAGATAGGCCACTTTCAATGTTTTTACATTTATGATGCTGGATGAGAGAAGGTATTACAGATTATAATTGTTGTCTGGAATTTGTAGATCTTAAAGCCCATGATTGTAATGCTTTAGGAATTAGGATTAGTTAGGTGTTACCGATAACAGTGTTTTTAGTCCAGGGAGATGTTATCCCATTGTAGTTGTTTTCTTTTAAAATTTATTTTAATTATTTTTTTTTATTTTAAATTTTTAGGATATAGGTTTCTTATTTCTAATAGTTATTCTTTAATTATTGGTTAAATTAATATGGATTACCATACCATACCACCAAAGCCTTATCCCACTAGGTGGGGTCGGCTATATGGAACAACTGATGTTGATCCATACGAGAGACACGACAAATGTTTTACGTTGGCTGTCGCTTGCCTAACACAACCCTCCTCTTTTAACGGGCTTGGGATCGTCAGTGTAAGCATAAGCAAACACAGGCAGAGTTTTAAATTAATATGGATTATTTTGATAAATTTGTCACTTCTCTCTATTTTCCTTCCTGTCCTACATCAACCTCATATAAACCAAAAGGCTGGGAAAAAACAAAAATATACTCAAATACCCTCAAGACTAAAGTCTAAAATTATAAAATTAAAAAGTAGCTCTCTAGTCCTCTTCACCCAAAACAATTGACATCTAATCAGGGCTTTGAAATATTATAATCACTCAAAGTTGTATGAAAACTAGAATATTGAGATAACCTGATCTATAAACTTCAACTTTCTAATCTCTTGATGTCAGTTTGTCTTGCATAATTTGAACTGTTAAATTAGATTCAAAATCCAATTTGATTGTGATATTAAATATTTGTTAGTATCATTTGTGCTGTATTTCTAGCTGTGAAAATTCTGTCATGCCTGCCTATAAAAGGCATCTGCTGAAGATATTTTCTACAATACGAATATCAAATGCTTGTGCTTTTATATGCCTTCAGGGAGGGGAGATATTGGATTGAAGACTCTGAAAGAGTTGCAAGTGGAACATGACGAGGAGGAAAGATTCCAAGCTGATATTAAAACAGCAGTACGCCAAAGTCTGGGTATTATTTTTATATTCCCTATTCCCTAAATATGTTGTCTTGCTGCTGTTAGTTTCTGCATTTTCATGTATGACACCATTATATTTCGTTTTCCTTCTAAAATCTAACACAATTTAACCTTAAGTCTTTCTCTCTTTTCTCTTGTTAACATAAATAAATAAATAAATGGTGTCTGGGCTAATGGGAGCTCAAGTACATCATTACCTAAAGATGTGTTTGATTGTGTAATTATCAAATATCACTGGTTCATTTCATTAGTTTGCCTACTTTATGAAAACTTTGGCTTCATCTCTTTGAATTATTTTTGAAATTTTGTTGACTTTCTAACTTTGTAAGAGATGCTACGTAGCAGATACATATCAAGCTCATCAAAAACCAGTTTCAAGATTGAGAATGTCAGAGCGACCATCTTTGCAAGTAGATAACTTTGGTGTTCAACTAGTGGAAGACACAACTGAGAATGTGAATGGAGGTACTTTGATTGGTGCTGGCCTGAAGAATGAAGTGGGTGAATATAATTGCTTTCTCAACGTTATTATACAAGTAGGTCTTTTGCAAGTCAAATTTTTCAATTTATGATAATACATCATTTAATTAATATATTTCTACATTCTGAAACCCCTCTTTTTTCCCCCTCTGCATGAGTTCAGTCTTTGTGGCATTTGGGACGTTTTCGGGAGGAGTTTCTTGGCAGATCTAGATCAAAGCATGAACATGTGGGTAATCCTTGTGTAGTCTGTGCATTGTATGAAATCTTTACAGCCATGGACCTTGCATCTAAGGATTACAGGGGAGAAGCAGTAGCGCCTACTTCTCTGAGGATAGCTCTAAGCAATCTATATCCAGATAGCAACTTCTTCCAGGAGGTAACATCACTCTGATATGATTCTATCACTTGCTTTTTTTATTAATTTCTGTGCGGACAAGTGTGATTTACATAACAGACTTTCCACAGGCCCAGATGAATGATGCTTCTGAAGTATTGGCAGTGATATTTGACTGCCTTCATCAATCTTTCACTCGTGGTTCAAGTGTTTCTGATACAGAATCGGTGGAAAGCAATTCTATGGGTTCCTGGGATTGTGCAAACAGTAGTTGTATAGTACATTCACTCTTTGGAATGGACATTTTTGAACAAATGAACTGCTACCATTGTGGTCTTGAGTCCAGACATCTGAAGTACACTTCTTTCTTTCACAATATAAACGCCAATTCCCTACGTACCATGAAGGTATCTTAAGACCTTTAGTCATTTTATGGAGTTTCTTTTTTCCCCTACTGTGTGGAAACATGAATAAACAGCTTTGCTTGTTAAGACCTTAGCTGGATCCCTTTCCTCACTTTGCAGGTACTGTGTAGTGAAAGCTCCTTTGAGGAGCTTTTGAATTTAGTGGAGATGAATCATCAGTTGGCTTGCGATCCTGAAGTTGGTGGCTGTGGCAAGCTAAACTACATCCATCACTTTCTTTCTGGACCACCTCATGTTTTTATGACAGGTGGCTCAATTTTTGCATGTGGAGTGTTGAATTCATTTTTTTGCTATGCCTCTTTGGGCCTTTTATCTTACATATGTTAGATATATGCAGTTCTAGGTTGGCAGAATACATGTGAGAGTGCTGATGATATAACAGCGACCCTGGGAGCCCTGAGCACTAAGATAGACATCAGTGTCCTTTATCGTGGTTTGGATCCAAAAAGCAGTCATAGCTTGGTTTCTGTGGTATGTATCTTTTTGTTTGAAATTCATTGCTATGCATTTAAATAATTAATATGTGAGATGTGTTTATTTATGCTTATAAATTTTGGCAAAAGACCTGTTGGTGCCCCTAACGTTTGGGGTCAGTTTCAGTTATGCCCCCAATGTTTGTTTTGTGCCAGTTATGCGCCCAACGTTTCACATTGTTGTCAATTATATCCTAACCTCAATTTTTTTGGGCCAAAGTCCTATTTTGGTCCCTCAAGTTTGCTCAAAGTTCCGTTTTGGTCCCTCAAGTCTCCGGCGAGATACACGGCGGCCCGACGACTACGAAAACTCTTAATCCAATGTTTTTTGACCTCCTGAGTTCAATGGCAGCCTACATTTTGCAAAAAATGACTAGAAATATGATTTTCGGCGATTGTGTAAATTGTTCGTAAAATGGAGGCCGCCATTGAATTCAGGAGGTAAAAAAACCTTGGGTTAGGAGTTTTCATAATCGTCGGAGTCACCATGTATCTCGCTGAAAAGTTCGTCAGAGACTTGAGGGACCAAAACAGAACTTTGAGCAAACTTGAGGGACCAAAATAGGACTTTGGCCCAAAAGAATTGAGGTTAAAGTATAATTGACAACAATGTGAAACGTTAGGGGCATAACTGACATAAAACAAACGTTGAGGGCATAACTGAAACTGACCCAAACGTTAAGGGCACCAACAAGTCTTTTAACATAAATTTTTTTTTGGGCCTTAAAAGAGAAGATTTATCTTCATTACAATGGACATATGGATTATAGAAGTTTTATAATTGAAAAAATGGGTATTTTTTTCAGTACTATTTAAAATTTAGTCAAGATTTGAGCTTAGACTGTAGTATGTTATAGGAGTGGGATCTGGGGAAAACTGGACTGGAGGTAGCTTTAGTCATTAAAATTTTTTTGTCCCTTTTCTGCTTACATTAATCTTATGTAATTTTTTTTTCCCACTAGTTATACAACAACAACATCCACAATTAAAGCCTTTTTCTCACTAGGTGGGGTTGGCTATATGAATCAGTTAACGCCATCGTATTCTGCCTTTGCTCATTTTCCACTAATTATAATTTATGGAACTTTTTTAGGGTGAAGTCCTCATTTATATACTAACTTTGTAGAACAAACTTAATACTCGTATCTATTATTTTATTAAATGGAGATGGAGAGAATGAATGAAAGCTTAAAATAAATAAACTACTCAACCTGCTCATTCTGTTCTGATGGTGCCAAGATAGTATTAATATCATGACTTATTAAGAGAAAGAAGACAGCAGTAAATCAAGGAATTCCCCATAATAATTACTCAATCAATGAACATTGACTCTGGTTAGAAGCAATTAGGGAGGTTTTGAAGGGTGTTGCTGGCTGCAGTTGAGGAGGATAAGGAGGACGAGAGACAAGTATCACTGTTGCTTGGGGAGAGACTAGCCTCTCAAATGCTAGAGTTCTTTATTTCCTTTTAGATTGTTAGAGTTGATTCTTGTACTGTCTAATTCACCTATTCTTTTTTCTTGGAGAGAATTATTTGCTGATTTGAATAAAAGCCATTCTCAGAATTTTTGAGTTCCATCATCTTTTAATTCTCATTAGATGGTGGAGTAACATTATTTTTTATAGGCAAAGTAGTTTTTACGCATTACACAGTGCTTGTTTTACAATTATATGTTATGGATACCTGGTTTAATTATCCTTTGCAACCCAAATATTCTGGATTATTTACGTGCCTAATATATGTCATTAAAACTTCAGGTCTGCTACTACGGACAACATTATCACTGCTTTGCCTATAGCCATGATCATGAAAAATGGATTATGTATGATGATAAGACTGTCAAGGTGAGTGAAATCTTTAACGTAATAGGCTCATATCTTATGTTGTGCTCTTAGTGTTTTTAAGATTTTTCATTGATGTACAGGTAATTGGTGGGTGGGATGATGTTCTTACAATATGTGAAAGAGGGCATCTACAACCGCAGGTCCTTTTCTATGAAGCTGTAAACTAATTCTCCGGTGGAACTGACGAGCGATGACACCATTTGCGGGACTGGAGAAACTTTGACATAGTTTGGCATTCAACTGGTTGCTGATGAGGCCCCTGTTCATATAAATGCATTGCTGCTTACGGAGAAGTGATATAGGGTGCAAATGAAGATTCTGATTTCTGAGAGACCAATGAGCGTTGGTATGCATTGGTCAGTTTTGATACAGGGTTTGAAAGGAAGGATTGGTCCACAGGGAGCAGAATCATGTACCAAAATTTTTTTACACTAACTGGATGGGTTTGGATGCTGAAGAACCAAGATGTTTGCTAACGAGGATTGCTCAACATAGTTGGGTCCATTTTGGGAATATAAAATATTCGTTTCTTGTTTGTATCCAATAAGCTGGCTCTGTTTTTGGGAAGAAGCACCCTATAATGTTGAGGTTACCCGGCTCTTAAGACTTATTTATGGTGAAAAATGATTGACCACTCATTGGCAGGAATTATAGTATTTGTTGGAGGGATATATGTTTTTGTTTAGAGGATTTTCCCTCACCCCCTACCCCCACCCCGCAAACGAAAAACAAATTGAATTTTAGAGAGAGGATCTGTATAGCTTACAAACAATTACACTTATTTTTTTTGGGGGGAAATGTCATCTTGATTTGTGCTACTTGATTCCCTTTTCATGAATCTATAATGGAATTTGCTGCATGCATGGTTTTGTTTGTGCAGCCATGAACCGATCAGGTTTTGGATTCTCTGGTGTGGACACTGTACTACACCCTAACTTCTTTTCGGGTGGGATTATTCTTGTACTTAATTCAATTGTTCTATGCAATGTTGGAAATTTTTTATGGGGCGGAGGCGGATACGCTTATTGTATCTCCACGAAGAAATAATCAGAAAAATGCACTGTGCATGGGCTAATTCATGAGAGGGTGCAGGAATCGCAAGTGCTGATTTTTTTAATAGTGAGTTTTACTTCTATTAATATTTTTTTCATATATATAATGAATTTAAATTTAGAGTAAATTACGCTTTGGTACCCTTTTTTATGGACTAATTTCACTTCGATACCCTGTTCTTTTAAAAGTGACACTTCGGTACCTTATTCTTTACACCGTTAACATTTTAGTATCTTATTCTTTTAAAGTGACATTTTGGTACTTTATTCTTTGCACCATTAACATTTTGATACCCTAAAAAAGATAGAACATGGTAACAAATCGTGAAAGAACAGGGTCCCAAAGTGAAATTGATCCATAAAACTGTTAGGAATTTTTTTTGGAAGGAAGAAACATGGAAGCTCTTATAATTTTTTTTTCTTTTTTCTCATGAACTTGATTCATAACTCCATAATGATAGGTACAAATCAAATTCCTTTTATAGAGGAAATACACATAATTAAATAAAAGATAAATAAAATAAAGTAACTACTTATCCCTAAAATCATGTACCCACTAGTTAACTCATATATATGACTAATTCAAAAACAAACTAAATCTCTAAAATTTAAATCTGATGCAACAAATATATGCTTCCAATAACAATATTATTTTATTATTATTATTAATTCCCAACAATTCCTCCCTTAAACTGAATTTTCTTCACAAGAAAATTCAGTTTAATTCATAAATCTTCAAGTTTTTCCTGGATCATTTGTTCGAAGCTTCAATGATGCACTTTGTCATCATTAACCTATTTGGAGCACCATCTCTCCAAAAACATCAAATTTTGTAAGCTTCTCACAGAAGATCCACTTCTTCTACTCTCCTTTCTTGTGCACCGTTTGCTTGCTCATCTTCTTCGAGCCAATTCTTTCACCGAGCTCTTGCAATTATTCAACACAAATATCAAATCTCTAAAGTAATGGCGAGGATTCGATCCTCCCACTAACAAAATTCTTTGTAGCAACATCATCTCAACATATGAGAGATGTGCTACTCTACCTCACAAACTCTCAAAACCTAAAGCTTTCAAGAACGGAATACTCTCAAAAGAACCTGGCTCTGATACCACTGTTAGGAATTTTTGGGAGGAAGAAACATGGAAGCTCTCATAAATTTTTTTTCTTCTTTATTCTCATGAACTTTGCTTCATTCATAGCTCCATAATGATAGGTACAAATCAGAATCCTTTTATAGAGGAAATACACATAATTAAATAAAAGATAAATAAAATAAAGTAACTACTTATCCCTAAAATCATGTACCCACTAGTTAACTCATATATATGACTAATTCAAAAACAAACTAAATCTCTAAAATTCAAATATGATGCAACAGATTTATGCTTCCAATAACAATATTATTTTATTATTATTATTAATTCCCAACAAGAACAGGGTATTAAAGTGTTAACGGTGCAAAGAAGAGGGTACCAAAATATTAACAGTGCAAAGAAGAGAGTACCAAAGTGTCACTTTTAAAAGAACATGGTACCAAAGTAAAATTAATCCATAAAACAGAATACCAAAGTATAATTTACCCTTAAATTTAAGACATCATGTTTGAAGAACTTAGAGATATCATGATGCCGCTCTTTAAAACCTTCATGAAGATTGTACTAAAAAAAACCTTCTTCATGAAGAGGCTAATATTGCGTCTTAATTAATTACATAAAATCAGCAGTGTGATGTGATTAATCATTGGCAATGAAATTTATAGTAGGTATAATTCAAATAAATTTTGGTTGTTAATGGTGTGCTCAATAACATTGTAGTCCCCCATAAAAAAAATAACATTGTAATCCGAAAATTAGGTTAATTTTGCTCCTTATAAAACCTGAAAAGGAAGACTAATTAAAAAATGGATTTAAATGAGTGAGTTATATATGTGAAAGTCCAAATCAAAATATATGTTACCAAAGTCATGGGTAAATTTCAAGTCATTATAGTAAATTTATTTTTTGTAGGTATTTTAAATCAAGACAATTATTTTTAAAGTATTATCTGATAATAGACCCAATAATTAGGAGGCTCAATTGGCAGAAGATGCCCTTGGTCCAGCACGCCATAGGCCCACAAGGTAGGTTGTAAGGGCGAGAACGTCCTTAACCCCGCTAAGGCAAGGACGCCCATAACCATAGAGGGCATGGGCGCCCACGGAGCAGAAGGTTGCAAGGAATAAGGAAATATTCCCTGAACCAATCAGGAACCAATCAAGGATCAACAAAGATCCGCTGTCAATCAAGACAAATCGCTCAGAGATCATTCCTATGGATTCTGCCTTGGCCATCAAGGCGCCTTACGCAAATAAGGAAATAGTGATTCACTTATCCTTAATTGGCAAAACAATATCTTCCATTCTTCCTACATGAAATAGGAAAGATTATGATTCACCTCCTATATCACTGAATATATCTCTTCTACAATCAAGGAAGTTTCCTTAAATAGACTCTCCTCAATGAGCCTATAAATACAAGATGATAACCCTAGAAAGGTACGCTACTTATCGCATATTCTCCCTTCGGAGGTGAATCACAGGGGAGACTCCTGTGGTTCATTGTCTTGTCTTGCCGGAAAATCTTGCGGTGAACTAGGAAACGATC
Source organism: Chamaecrista fasciculata (assembly GCA_003254925.1). Classification (NCBI taxonomy): domain Eukaryota; kingdom Viridiplantae; phylum Streptophyta; class Magnoliopsida; order Fabales; family Fabaceae; genus Chamaecrista; species Chamaecrista fasciculata. The sequence continues at coordinate 203,239 of QANZ01034935.1, forward strand.
CTCGGCCAAATCCTAGTTCATCATTATCAAATATGAATATTTTTTTTAACAAAGATTCAAATACAAATTTTTTATACTATAAGAGACTAAACTCACTCTCCACATTCTCGACATCTGTCCGTAATGGTTCTCACAATTGAAAAAAAACTAAATTCCGAACATTCAGTATAAGATTAGGATTCTCTAAACTGCAACTTACACTCAACAAAATGTGGTGCCTATATCTCAACCATCTACAAAATAAAATAAGTGAAGTTGTTACTTTCATTTTCTTTCTTCTCTCGCTTCCACTATTTTTCTCCTAAAATTTTCTCTCTCCTTTACTAAATATTAGGGGTGAGCTGAAGCATTTGAATGAGTTTAAACACATTTTAGCCCACTCATTGATTTAAAATAATTGTTAATTTAATAGTTAAAAATAATTTGTAAAATCAAACAAATCTAATAAACATTATTTGACAATTCAGTTTGAACAACTTAAAATTTATTTATGTTTATTTATTCATAATAAAAATAGAAGAAAGATTAAAAACTAAAATATTTGAGTGAGAACAAGTCATAACTAGAGATTTGAAGAATAAATAGTAATTACTAATTAGGATTATGCATTTGAGAGAAAGAGACATATGATGCATTGCATCATAATGCATTTGCATGATGGCTAAAATAATAAAAGGAGTTTTTTCATTAAATATAATTTGATTTGATTCAAAAGATAAATTCCAATCAGTTTTCAATATCTCTAATAAATATTGAGGATGAGGGGGAAAAGAATAGGAAAAAGAAGTTAGAAATGATGAGAGAAAGGGAGGAAAAGTAACAAAGTTCTTAATACTGTTTTTATTGTAAATTATAAAACTTATATAATTTAAATATTATAAAATCCAACTTAATTTTTACACCCACACCCACGTCCAACCCACGTCTATTATATTAATTAAAAAAAGTTTTGATAAAAAAAATTTAACCCACGTTCATCACTCCCCAAATAAATATATTACAAATTAAATTAATCACTCCAAACATTTTGTAACCACAATATCTTGCAAGAAATTATAAGTCTTACTTAAATTTTGGTCATCAAAGTTTTTACATTTTAATAAATAAATCCTTCTGTTGATAAATCATTTACATAGTCTTACATTTTTTTGCATTGCAATTTTTATTATGGATGACCATTATTATGAAATCAATTTTTANTCATGTTTAAAACTATAGTCTATGAATTAAAAATAAGAGAAAATTTACTATTTGGCCTCTCTTTCTTTACTAAGTTAACAATTTAGTCCCTTATTTATTTTACATACATATTTGCGTGCCCGTTAGGGCACGCAAAACCCNTTTACTTACATATTTGCGTGCCCGTTAGGGCACGCAAAGCCCCTAGTATATATATATATAACTGAGGCCATCTCAATTATTTATTTCATAGATGGTTAGGATTTATGGAACCTTACCTCAGAAATGTAAGCTGCACTAACAGAGGATCCTGTCTATATTTCCAACGTCTTGTTTTACTCAGTCTATGCACACCCAACAGATGCGCTTATTAACACAAACTCTTTTGATCAAAATGCATTCTCTCTCTCTCTCTCTCTCTCTCTCTCCACACTTTCTTCCTCTTACCAGTATCTCTCCATGCATTGCTTCTCGCCTTCATCATCGCGGAATCAGTTTCTACACAGAGGGGTTTCAGGATTTGACTAAGTGGTGAGAGACAATATGACCCTTAAGGGTGGCACAACTCAAGCCTGTGCAGCATGCAAATACCAGAGAAGAAAGTGCACTCCCGAGTGCCTTCTTGCTCCATACTTCCCTGCAGACCAACCAAAGGTATTCCAAAATGTCCACAAGTTATTTGGTGTGAGCAAAATTGAAAAGATATTGAAACACTTGGACCCTAGCCAAAAGAAAATAGCCATGGAATCAATCATATGTCAAGCAAATTTCAGAGAAAAATACCCTGTTCATGGATGTTGGGAGGAGATTTGCAGGCTACGTTACCAAATATGGTATGTTGAACAAGATCTCCGTGCTGTTAATCAACAGCTTGAGATGTACAGACAACATTACCTGCAACATCAAGGTTCTCTAATGGTTGATGACATGACTTCACAGTTAGAGTTGGGGATGGCACCTAGTAATAACTATGCCCTCCCTCTCTTCAATCATACTCCTAATCCACAGGCATCCAATACAACAATGGCTGCTTTTCCTGTTTCCCAGCAACAGTCTTACTGCAACAGCAATAGTGTGCCTTACAATTCCATTTACATGGATTCTAAGGATAATAATGTCACCACAAATCCCTTGTGGGTTCAGCATCTCTGCGAAGATAACAATAGCAATTCCATGGTAATAGATTCACAACCGCAGTCCGTTGCCTCGTATCCATTAGACATCCAACAAGAAGATGTTGAAAAATACTGTGATGAAATGAATCCCTTTTTTGATACAATTGATGATAGACAATCATATGTTTATTCTAAGGAAGCTTATGAGTCAAGGTACATTATTTTATTTGTTTTTATTTTGTACATCATTATGAATCATTGGATATTAAATTAAACAACTGGAAATGCTTGAGAGGCAAGACTAAGAGTTAATCAGGCAAAGACAGAGAATCATCTAAAAAGAACAAATAGAAAGGTAACTTACATAAATGCAATGGTCAATTTCTTAGAAAATGCAATTGTTCATTTTTGATAGTGCAAATATGTGTGCAGCTCTGAAGAGTCATTGAAAGATGCAAGAAAATGCATTGAACAAGTTGCTGAGAATGAGCTAAAGAATGCTGCTGCTTGTTTTAGCCTTACCAGTGTCAACTGATCATTGAGCCAACAAATAAGCTTTCTGTTTCCTGGTTTTATTTTTCTTGGTAAGCTTTCTATTATCTAAGTTTTTATCCTTTGTTTCTCAACCTTTTAATAGAACCGAATACTTTCCACTTGTCTATCAATTGTATGGATTTACAGTATCACTGTCAAGGAATAACATCTAAATGGACTATTTTGTCTATCTAAACTAACTTAGCCAGTACAGAAAATACAAACATCAAATCCTAGCTGTAATCAAACACTTGAGCTCAATCACATATAATATGACACAATTGACTGTTCGTTGATGAACATTGAGCCCGTCAATATACCTCTGATGGACCAACTGTCTGATAACTTGAGATCATTCTTGCCATCAGTTGGATGATCTAATTGAGATAAACTTGCAAAAATGTTTGAAACTCTGATGCCGCTTGTATCTATGTAGTCAGAAGTTCATAGGAACAAAGCACATGGAAAATATCTAATAGGGAAGTTTATCAATATCAAGACTAGCATTTCTTGGCTTCCAGACTGAAGATGCAATAATATTTAGCAGCATAATTGAAGAACTTAGATTTCATCTAAAAGAAAAAGAAAAAATAGAATAGAACTTAGATCTAATATTGCCAAAGGCAACAAGATAATAATTCTTACATGAAAGATTGATTATCTTTGCACAAACAGTAGAGACAAACATTGCATCAAATATATAGTCTAACAACTGAATACAAAAAGGCTTAAGATAAGCAATTATTCTTGTTCACAATGGAGAAGTCATAGAACTCTGGTGTTGTAAGAACCACAAGAAGGGCATTTGTGGTAAAGCCAGTGGAAGGGAGCCACTCCTTTCTTTTCACAGTCATTACATAGTATAACCTGCAGTTCTTACCGGATATAGTACATTTGGATAAGTCATGAAAGATTGAACCTTAATGATATGACAATTGATAATTCGAAGTTAACTGGTTGACAAACCTGAGTTTGACCCAAATGTTCGTCTGGAATTTTCTCCTCAGCCAATAACGCATCTAACATCCTAAAATATACCTGGAAGGAATAGTTAAAGCTTTAGGAAGCGCCATGCCTTCAAGAAGATTTATGGAAAACAAAAAGAAAATCCAGATTGGATAGTTCAGCTCATCCAAACTGCCAGCTTCAAAATAGTTTTTCCAAGCACATAAAAAGAGAATGAGATAGGAAAATAGACAACTGAATCAGAGAGTATGCAAGGTGAACAAAGGCACACCAATTCCTTAGCGCATGTTTAGACTATGGAGAGCAGAGGAATAACGGAAAGAAAGGATAATTTTTGTATAGATTTTTCCTTTGATTTAATTTTACATAAACATTTCTTTCCTTCTTACCTATTCTCATCAAGTCATCAATCTAAACATATCCTTTAGAAGACAGATAAAACAAGAATTCAACCAATATTGGGAAGGTCCTAGAAGCATGGAATGACAGAAAGCATCTACCCCAATGTTGTCAAGATCAAGATCTTGTTTAAAATCGAAAGAAGTATAAAATAGATTAAATCGTAAGATCAGGTCATGGATCATGTTTAATAAGTGTTTTATTTGTGGCTTCACAAAATTTTACAACCTATTATTTAAGTTATAAAAATCTGCACAAAAATTTTAAAATATGTTGAATAGTCCAATAACAAACTTTAATAATACAAGAAGCCCCGTCAACTTTAAGACTTATTCAATTTAGACCCCTAGTTTCAAAATCTAAGTAATCACCCCCATAACTTTCAACTTAATACAATAACTACATATTATTTCTATGACAACTCTTGTATTTTATTTTTAATTAAGTTTAATTTTTCATAAATAAGTAAAATATTTTTTTTATATATAGTTATAATTATTTTAATAAGAAATTTATCAAAAGTGATTAAAAATTAAACTAAGAATGGAAACACATGTAGCTTTCATTAGGTATCTTGGTTATAAAAATAATTTAACAACAAATTTTGTAATTTAAGACCATCATGTAAACTTATTATTATTATTATTATTATTATTATTATTATTATTATTATTATTATTATGGGACAAAATATAAAATATCTCCAAATTACTTTATTGCCTTATGTAAGAGGCAGCCTTTCCAGATCTATTGTATGAGAATATGACATGTGTTAATTGTATTGATGCCCCAAGTGGTATTTTAGACTCACCCATGTTAAATATAAAAAACAAAAATATATCGTTATCAAGTTCATCCATATAACAATTATCATCAACTTTCATGACATTATTTCCTACATCATCATAAATTATCAATAGTGCCGAGAAATTTAATATTTTTTACTCATTGAACTTCAAATGTTTCTTTCTTTTTTACTTTTTAATTTTTTTTCTTTAATATATATTAATCATAAGATATCTTCTAAGTTAAACTTAAACTCTCCTATATTTGTAGCATCTTAATAGTTCCTTATATTAAAAATACAAAGTGTTTAAAGATTTTTAAATAAAGAAAAAAACATGGTGCAGGATGTGTAGTAAGTATTTGCAGGATGTGTAGTAAGAAAAAAACATTTAATTTGAGTACCTATCCAATGCACTAGAAGTGAACAATTATGTGATAGTATTTGTGACAATATAAAATATGAACCATAAAAGAACATAGTGCAGGATGTGTAGTAAGTAGTAACACTATAATAACTGACCTGCATGTCTCCTAGTGACTTGCAACATATTGGGCAGGTATAGTTAAAATAGGTATATTCCTGAAAGAAAATACATAAACCTTGCTTAATTTATCTGATGTACTAATGTGGAAGGCTAAATAATCATTAGAAAGTACCTGAAAACATGTTGAGTGCATCACATGACCACATGGAAGGGCCTTCACTGGAGAGCAGGATGTAAAGATGTACTCATGACAAATTGGGCAATTATCCTCTAAAGATTTCTCTCTGCATATATGTACAGTAAGGGAACGAGACATACAAGCATTGCAATTCATGCAATGAAAGAAGTCTACACCCAAGCCCTTTCCAACTCGGCACAAGTTACAGTAAGGACAGTGGTAAATTTCCCTGTTGAACACTTCCAATGTAAGAGAGTCTGCAAAAATAGTTTTTCTGAAATCTTAAAATTAAGAAAGCTAAATAGGCCAATATAAGATGACAAGACAAGACATTCATGTATTTGATCATTCATATTAAAGATAGGCCTAATATTATTCCACATCATCTATTTAGCCTGAAGACTTTCCGGAATCAAGGAAGTAATGCTATTATACCATCAATTAATAAAATCTACTATCATAGAAATGACGAACAATAAGACACCTAATAAATGAATTATCTGGGAGCTAACTATTTAGTGTAGAGTGTCTTTTCTCCTGCTTCCCTTTGGTTTTCTATTCATGGTTGTTTTAAATTCATTTTCCTATAAGTCTATAACCAGTCAAAGTGTGGTAACACATCAGTTTCAACTTTTAACTATGTTGACATGATGCACTCATGCTTTTGCTTCTATACCTCCTTAGCTGATGTGAAGATTTACAGACTCCGAATGTCATACACTAACATATTTGGAAGCCTTGAAAGGCTTAAACCACCATACATAGATGTTAAATCTGTAATTGTCTCTCTCATGCACAAATACTTATAAGTTGATGCATATCATATAATTTAGAGTGATGTTATTTCTTTTCATTATATTTTAAATCTAATGAGATAGTTATAGTATAAAAAAATGTGTGCATTTGTTTTTAAGTACTATTCTTCTTGCACATCAAGTTTACAAGTCACACAAACAGATAAAGATGGAAGAAACGTAAAACTTTACAGTTCATCACATAAGATATTATGGATTAAAAATAACAAAACCCAAATTGCCTAATTCTTTGGAAAGATGTAGACCAACCAAGTTACTTTACCTTTCATCATCATATAGTCTACAGATTCTGCAGTAGTACTTTGCCATGGATAAGTTACCGCAAGAAACTGTTGAACATGTGGCACTGATTGGCTGAATTACCAAGCACTTCATGCACATCATCTTTGTAATAGATTTCCTTCATATTTTTAGAGAATTGATGCAAACATATAGAATGAAAAACGAAATAACTCATTTAAGAGCTACAGTACTTACTGGGCAAATAATACTCATACCTGTCAATGGAATGATCTGATACCTCATTATGGCAATGTATGCATGTATGAAGTTGGTTGCAACAGGCAGCAAAAAGCTTACAGTTTCTCTTATAGTGTTTGCAGCCGTAGATTAGTTTGAGAGGGTCTTTATAAGATGGATGCAGCCCAGGAAATTCCTTCGCCTCGCTTGTGGCAGTGACTTCTGAACAAGAGATTTGCTGCTTAACAATCCAGCGGCTGAAATTATTCAGAAACTAGTGTTAAATTTTACAAGGACATGGCCAAAATAAGCATGGAATAGGTTAGAGAAAGTTGTAATTAAGTCCATTCATCATGTATCATCCAGTTCTGGGTGTACATTTATTTAAACAAGGATATAATTCTGGCTAAAAAAATGTATGCTAACAACTGGTGGATATAAATATCAATAAATTATAATGCAAGTTGCAATATCATAATATCCTTAGGCCATTAGGCATTGTGATTCAAGTCATGCTTTTGATTCTTAAGACCTTACATATTTCACTGCCTTCCAGAAAATTGATATATCAAATAATCAATTATTTTGGTGACATTTCTACTAGGTCACAGAAATGAAATGAACCGTAAGGAAAATAAAACAAGATCTCGTTACCTTGGTATAAGATAGTCCAAAAAGCATGTCAATTGTGTTGCTTTTTTTTTTTTACATAAGTTGACTTTAGAACCAACTAGCAATATTGTCAAATGGTTCTACCAATATTTGGGAGCATAAATAAAATAAAATAAAAAATATTAAAGAATGTTGAGTATGGCTGACCTTATGAGCAGATTCTGGATTATACATGACTTCTTCTGCAGATCTAAGGAAGAGTCACGAGATACCCTTCGTATGGCTTTCTCCAGATCATGTTGACTTATTTTCTTAAGACGATCATAATAACTAGCGTTTTCACACAATTGCAAGGACTGACCTGTATCATTGACTAAACCCGTGGTACCTCTTACTTTAGTGAATGTTTGTTTGTTGTTATCACACTTTTGATTTATGCATTGTAAACATTCACTGCTGTTTTGTTTTGAATTAAGTACTTTGGCTTTGCCATCAAGATTGCAATTGTGAGATAACTCGTTACTATCACCAATATGATCCTTCTGCAAAGAAACTACGCCTTTGTTGGAAGAACATTCTTCTTGCTGTTCATCAAGACCTTCTTCAGATAAATATTTAGATAAGATATCCAATGGCTCAACATTCTGCATAGGAGGATCATTTGAACTCTCTGTTTCCTTTGCTATACTGTATCCCTCCCACCACTCAGCTAACCATTCATCAAACATTGTGTTTTTAGTAACCATGGACCATAAGAACATTGAAACATGCTGTTCTTCTGGGGTTAAAGATGCCATTAACCAGGGTATCATATCTTGTAATATTTCTGCTTTAATTCTTCCAAGCATACATCCTATGATTTTTAATTGCTCCTTATTGGTGAAGTAGTCTCTAATTAAATGCCAAATTTCAATTTCTTCACGATTTACGTGGTCAGAAAGTAGTTTCTGCGTTGATTTGCAAATTTCTTGTAGCTTTCTGCACAGTTGATGATACTTGAGCACTCTCTTCTCCCTTGTATATGTCTCAACACTAGAAGTTGAAAGATGTAGACCAGACATCTTATCAAGGATGCGGGATATTTTATTGAACTGTTCAACTTCAAGTTTGTGATCGATGGTATAGGAGAGACTAATGTTTTTTGCTTTACTCATTGCCTCCAATGCTGGAAATGCTATCTCGTCCTCTGTCTCACTATGCATTTGATGGAGAAAGCATATAAGATGGAATCGTTTGCTGAAATCCACAAGCAACTCAACATTTTTTTCTAATTCAGCTGATCCAAGAACAAGGTAATCCAAATCTTTCTTGATAGCCTTGTGAAAGAAAAATATTAGGTCGACTGGTTTTGGATTATCAAGAAAGGGAAAAGAACTATTTGCAGCCTGAAATCTAGGAGTGTGATGTAGGTCGATTGATGTTACAGGGAAAAATATGTGCATATTAATTCCTGTAGAGTATGGGGTCTCGTACTTGGTCTCATTGCTGTTACCAGAAGATGATGAATAAGACAAACCATTCTTGCCAGAGATAATAAATCCTTTGTGAGGTTTGTCATAATTTACGAAAGAAACCCTAGGAGCTTCCTTAACTTGCTTGGAAAACAAAGAGCTTTTGCTTTTAAAAATATGCCACAAATCTTGTCGGAATTTCTGAATAGAGGTTTTTCCTGAATAACCAACACGGAACCACTCATGTAATAGCGAGGCAAAAGATTCACGGACAAAAGGATTTCCTTGTTTTATGCAACAGAGAATGGACTTGGATTCATTTTCAGACAAGTGAGCTGAAAACCAAGTTACCACACACTTCAGCAACCCAAGTGGCATCATATGCAGGTTCAAGATCATGAGCCTCTCTAGAAATCGATGGCTGCAATTCATTTGAATGACAGGAAATACCTGATAAAAAATAAGGGTGTCAAATGGCAGTGATAGCAAACAAATGGAGTTTTACATCATCGACACCTTTCCGGAAGTATAATTTGGTGATACATATGAAACTAACAATTATTTATAAAAGCTCAATTCACTAATAGATGAGACTTGGAAAAGCAGAAAAAATCTTATTATCTTCTTGAAACTTATGATATATAATGTCTTTTGGTAATGTTTCGTGTGTATTGCATGTTAGAGGCATATTTATCTCTCAATTTTTATGGTATTTTCTATTTGACTTAAGGGACAACTTCATGAATTGCGTTTGTTTGCATACGTAGACAGAATATTTTAAGTCCACGGGCTTGCATTTTCAGTATTACGAACATGCTTTTACAGTTAAAAGAAGTTTCAAAAGCACAATATGTGGAGATTTCTTTTAATTATTAATTTACTATACTTGAGGATTGACTGAAAGGACTCCTGTTCCCTGCCTTGCTTGGTTACGAAAATTATGATATGAACACTATACCTCAACTTCTTGAAATGTAAATTGTTTGTTGACTCCAGTCACAAATAGTTTCAGCTCTCTGCAAAGCTCCTCTACGAATTTGCGCAAAGTAATAGCACTTTCCCCATTGGAGGATAGCAACCGCTGTAAATCTGCAATGTGACTTTTACTGAGAAATTGTTCAGTAGACTCGGTCAACCATCCATAATCAAGTGCGCTCAAAACTGGAGAAAAGAATTTCTTTTGAGCATTGCTGTTGTCAGAGATACATTAGAATATTAGACAACCAAAAAAACCATCATCTGTAACTTATAAAAGGACTAGCCTTCAGCACCTCAACCAAGAAAAAAAAACAAATAGTAATAAATTACTAAGCAGCGTTACCTGTAGAACATAAGGACATCAGCAAAGAATTTTATGTGGATGACTAATGAATCCAAATTCTGAAAACAGGCGGTGTTTCTAATTTCGTAAAGTTCTTCTAGAACTTCCTTCATATCTTTCCTGATGGCATCGTGCCAAAGATGAAGAACATTAACCTGGTTGGATCTATCTTCTATGTCAAGGCAATTTGCTTTGATCTGATTTGAAATTGTTATGAAGTTCCTATCTCTAGAACTCAACCCAAGTGACATTTCCATATTTAGGGATCCATCGGCACTTTGACCTTCTTCACTCATAAAACAAACCCCGATGAAAGTATGGGACTTGCCATCAAGCCAAGAAATCAAAACCTTCACAATAATATCTGAATTAGTTAAAAATAAAAAACTTCATCAGAAGAAGTCAAGAATTGACTGGAGCCTACCTCTTGCAGTTCTTTTTCCATTGGCGCAATTTCATTTAAACACTGCCTAACTTCTGCTTGTTTTTCTAGAGAAAGGAAGGATACCATCCATGGCAAAATTTCCTGCAGCAACATTATAGGAATACTACATAGGAATTGCCAAACAAGCAAAGCCTGCTCCTTGGTAGAAACATTCTCCAACAAGAGGGGAAAAACCTGCAGCAATGCACAAAATGATAAAGGATGTGTGACTGTCAGATATCAAGAATATACTAACATATGCTTATGGGCAGAAAAGCAAATATCAGAGGATGAGGCATCAAAATCAAAGGTATTGATCAACGGACCAAGACTGAGAAAGCCTTATACATTCAATCAACTTCGTGGTTCAAGATTCCTTTTGAGGTCGTTCATTCACAATATAGATTCCTAAGCAATAATATGATGGAGACTCGATTCTAACTGTGCCTATTAGAGATAGGTAAAGTAAGCCAAATAATATAGACAAGAATAACGAGATACAGGGTAATAAGTAGCTACTCATGACCGTAGTTGGTTACTATATTTCCCTTTTGTTCTGTCTATTTCATATCCATAAAAAAGTATCAGCACTGACACCATTCCTCGATTCCGAATTCTGATTAATCAGTAAAATATTTTCATTACAACAACAACAACCAAAGCCTTATCCCACTAGGTGGGGTCGGCTATATATATGGATCAACTGACGCCAACGTGTTTTATCTTTGCACATGTCAACCGTAAGGTTATTGATAGCTAGATCATTCCGGATAGTTTCTCGGATAGTTTTTTCTGGTCTTCCCCTTTCTCGTATTATAGGATTTTCTACCATTAGATCAACTCTGCGTACCGAAGCCTCTAAAGGTCTTCTTTGCACATGCCCAAACCACCTAAGGCGTGTTTCGACCAATTTTTCAATGATAGGCATCACACCAACCTCCTCTCTCTGATGACCTCATTCCTGATCTTATCCTTAATAGTTTGACCACACACCCAACGAAGCATTCTCATCTCAGCCACGTTGAATTTTTACTCATGTTGCCCTTTTATCGCCCAACATTCAGTACCATACAATAGAGCGGGTCTTCTTGCCGTGCGGTAAAATTTTCCTTTTAGTTTAAGCGGCACTTTTTTATCACAAATAACCCTCGAAGCCTTTCTCCACTTCATCCACGATGCTTGAATTCTGTCATTAACATTTTCTATTTCCTCATTTAATGAAAATATTTTACTCATGAATATGGATGAACAAAGTAAAATATTTTCATTAAATGAGGAAAACTTGCAAGAACTATGATCAAGGTAAAGCAGTCCCATTCAGTTAACTATACAAATAGACAGTAAGAACAACTGTATAGCATTACCCTACAATCCTTCCCGGTCTTCACCAGAGGAAAAAGAAAATAAGAAATAATAATCAACTGCTTAGTCAGAAAGACACAGCAGTTAAGTGGGAGCATCATATCTGTAACATAAAATGAGAAAACTATATAATAAAGTAACTTTTAGTAAAGGCCAAAGTCCTATTTTGGTCCCCCCTCAGTGTTTTAAATTGGTCCCCCAGTTATTTTTCGTTCCATATTGGTCCTCCAGTTATGCAAAACTTGGCAAAGTTAGTCCCTCTAACAGTTTCCATCCATTTTTCTGTTAAAAAAAAGACAAAATTTATTTTTAACTCCTAAAAGTTTAAATTTTTTTAATTAAGGACCTTTTTCTCTATAATAGAATTAAAATATTTGGAAAAAAAAAATAATTAGGAGTTTTATTTTATTTAATCCAAAAAAAAACTTCTCCCTCTCCCTCCCTCATTCTCGGCTCTCTCTCTCGTCAAATAACGCACTTCCTCCGTCATCACGCCGACGTCCAAATCCGCCACACGTTTTTCAAATTCTTCCACTCGCATCAATTAATTAATTAATTAGTTGTTTATGATGTAATTATTAAATGAAATAAATAATGAATGAACAGGACGACTGAGGAAGCAATAAAGAGCATGAACAGTACGAGATATGGGCTAGCAGCAGGAATAGTGACAAAGAACATAGACACAGCAAACGCAGTGTCGAGATCGGTTCGTGCCGGGATCATTTGGATAAACTGCTATTTTGCGTTTGGAAACGACGTGCAGTATGGAGGGAGAGTCGAGAGAGAGAGAGAGAGAGAGAGAGAGAGAGAGCCGAGAGAGAGTGAGGGAGAGGGAGAGGTTTTTTTTTGGATTAAATAAACTAAAACTTCTAATTATTTCTTTTTTCTTACATTTTGGTTCTATTACAGAGAAAAATATCCTTAATGTAAAAAATTTAAATTTTTAGGAGTTAAAAATCAATTTTGTCTTTTTTTTTTTAACAGAAAAATGGACAGAAACTGTTAGAGGCACCAAATTTGCCAAGTTTTGCATAACTGGGGGACTAATGTGGAACAAAAAATAATTGGGAAACCAATTTGGAACACTGAGCATAACTGGGGGACCAAAATAGGACTTTGGCCTTTAGTAAATGACAGTTGTAATAAACGGCTACCTGCTCTTCTTCTTTAAGCATATGCTGGCCTATGGTAGTTTGCAAGATTCCGATGCAATATATAAGTTCTTGAAACAACTTGGAAATATTCTCATTTGGATCCTTCAACTCATCCAAATTGTGAAGAATAGAATTGAAGAGGCCTTCGGTGTTGGTGTGTTCAAGGGAATATGTACACACCACATTTTTTACATGTACATCCAATGCGGGAAAGATAACCTGCCAAAGAAAGAGTTTCTCTAGTCAAGCGTGACAATTTTTAATGAATAACCAGTACAAATTACCTTCACCAGAGCATAGACATAGACTTCATGCACTTTATAGAGCAAGTATACAAATGCAAAGCCTTTAGAGCAAATTTATGTAAGGGAAGAGTGAAACACTTAAGTAAGAAGGTAAAATATAACACGAAGGTTATTAAGTCTTAACGCCTTATGATAGGGTGCCTCAAGACTTAAAAGGCTAAATGACTAAGGGCTCTCAAAAGGTCCTTGGTTTGTAGTGGTATGAAATTTTTATTTGTTTTGAAGGCACTCTCAAGCCTCTGGATTGCTATGACAGTCTTAGTAAACAGTGACTTTGAGGGCTTAGCCCAGTCACTTCTGCTTTAAGTGTTTGGGGTCACAGATTTACCACTTTACCTTAAATATATTTTTAGCAGAAGCGTGTCTTTTACTTGACTTACTTCTGTACTTACTTTGAATTCTTCGCTTTTTTCTGAGCTATGTTCTCCCATTAACTAGGATACCTAACTATTTTGCATCTTCTACCCTTCAAACCTACTTACAAGGACATATATAAAGCACAAAAATAGTCATGATGAGCAACCTTATCTTTTTACAAATTCTGGCATTCTGTCTGTACCTTCAGGCCTCCTATTATTGCAGTGTAAAATCCAAATATGATTTTTGGTCCGTATCTGTTTGTAGTGAAACATGAAAGTAAAACCACTCACGGATTGCTTGCATGTGCATTGTTTGAAGATCGAATCAGAAATTTACCAGGGTTAAATTTCGTCTACATTATGTTTCACTGATTTCAATTGATAAGTAATGACAGTCAGGATCTGAGAAAACCAAGAACTACAAAGCAGTCAATCAAATTCAACACAAACACCACTAGGCAATTTCGATGATATAACGCTCTAAAATAACTAAAAAAGTAGTCAAGACTCAAGACCTTGAAGTTCGAATTCCAAGAAGAACACAAGATTCAGAATAGAATACTATACACTTTGCTGTCCTTATCTGTATTCTTCTCTACCGTTTTTGACAAAACACAGCATATAACTAAAATGCAATTCCAAACATAGGTTTCACAGCAATTAAAAGACAGCAGCACATAACTTGAACTGCAGAATATTTATTCACAAAATTTAGAGGCTTATAAAACTAATGTTACTTGATAGATGTGATTTGTATTAGTGGACTTTTATTATGGCTCCGACGACTCCAGATTAACTAACTTTTAGCTAGAATGCAGGAATATTGGCACGTTCAAATTCTTCACGCTTTATAACTAACTAGTAGCTACTTTTTAACAATGAGGCCTAAGCTTGACAACTTTTAGTTACTTGGCTTTCAAAATCCGAAGCAATGGAAATGCTCTAAGGTATAAGTTAGAGACTAACCTCGTCTTCGGCAACGCAATGATACTTGAAAGCAAGTTTGAGAAATTGGAATCTCCGTCGAAGCTCAAGAATCAAGTCTGGACTGTGCGACTCGGCCAATCGCCGAAGCTGGTTTAATTCCGCGCGCAGAGCCTTGTGGAAGCAAACGAACAAGAGAATAGGAGCATCGAGAAGTGAAACTCGGGAGAGAGGATGATCAGAGGCATCCTCCTCATCATTATTCTCCTCCTCCTTATTATCCGGCGCACATAGGTGAGTGTGAGTTTCGCCGCCGTCCATCGACAACGAGAGTTCCGGCAGAAGCCACCATGAACGGCGAAGAAGAGAAAAGGGAGGTATGGCATGGAGAGAGCAAGGGATTTATCGCACTCTGATCTACTTCTCTCTCTCTCTCTCTATCTCTAGCCTTTGGTCTTCGCCTGAAGGCTCTTCCAATCTTGTAGTATTATTTTATTGCAGAAAATCGAAATTTAAAAATAAGGGATACGTATTCGCCTATTCGGCCACGGAGGATGGAAAAAGACGTAATAGCAAACCGCCAACGCTGTTTGCGTCTGCGTTTTGGCGCAAAAGAGCGGCATGAAGAGCGCCTTCGGTGGTCGTTTCAACCCCAAAACTCTTTACGAATTGAAGCGTGTAAGCCACGCGCTATTGAAGATGGCGCGAGCCCACTCTGGTTGTTTATTGTTTCCCGCGCTGGAAATGTTTTTTTAAAATAGCCTTCCATGGGTTGACCTACAAAAGTCATAGGGGGTAGGGCTTTTTTTTAGAGGAGTCCCTCATTTTTTCATTGACTTAACGATTTGATCCATCAATTATCGAAATAGACTACTCAGTCTCTCATTTATCATAATCGTCAACTATTTAGTCTCTTAGTTATTATCCTCTAGGTAACTTGATGACATGATGTCGTTAAACGTCACTCTAACATCCTAATCACCTAAACCAAATCGAAACAACCAATCTAAAAAATAAACCAAACCAAACCCTAAAAGAAAAGGTGAAAATTAGGGAAATATGGACCAAATAGTTGAGTTTTAAAGCTAACGGACCAAATAATTGCATATATAGCATTAATATGTGACATTTACATGTCACATGTGCACTTAACAGTAAGGTCAACTATAAGGACTAACAGTTGACTTTTGTAATTATTGAGGGACCAACTTGTATATTTCAATAATGCAGGGACCAAATCGCTGAAATTGTGAAAAATAAGGGATCAAATAATAAGTTTCCTCTTTTTTAAATTTTTGGAGGGGTGGATCATTAACTAATATTTTTGTTTGTTTGTTAGCTTTTGGGCTATAATAGGTGGGCCATAGGTATTGTGGGCTCATCAGTTATAACGAAGGCTCGGTCCATGCCATTGCCAACTGTACATTTGTCTTCGGGCGAGAATTTACTCAATTTTAATACGTGTTTGCTTCCCAGGCTTGAGCTTGTGTCTTCCTTAAGCCGTACACGTGCTTCTTCGTGTCGCCACGTTCTTTGCTCGTGTTTTCTAGTATGCACGCCACTCCTAATATATTTCACTTTTTTCTTTCGTTGAATTCTTCAATCATCAATAGTTAAAAAGCTCAAGTTCAGAGTTTTAGATTTTAATTGTTAGATTATGTTAAAATATGAATAAATACATAAAATTTAAACTCTCAAAAGTTGAATTCTCTCGACAGGTTCCCTTTTGTATATTGATTTGTCGGTTGGCTTGTGTCAGATTTGTTAATCTTAAATTAATCAACTTGGTTCAAAAAAAAAAATTAATCAACTTGAATTAACGCAAGACATTGGATTGATTGGGTTGGACACTAGGAAGTATGGACACTTCATTTTGAGGGCATGTCGTCGTGTCAGACACGTGTCAGTGTCCGACACCCGTACGACACATATTCACAAATTTTAGAATATAAATCAAATTTTTATAACTTTAACATGACAGAAAAAATAAAATAATAGTAGATATGACATATATTATGAATAAAAATTGTAATTTTAAATTTTTCATTAAAAATTATGAATATTTAATTATTTTTATATATAAATATATGCCGTGTCGTGTCATGTAATTTTGAAAGTTTGACGTGTCGCTGTGTCCGTGTCCATGTCGTGTCCCGTGTCCGTGTGAGTGTCCATGCTTACGAAAACAAAGTATCATAAAAACTAAAAAGGAAACATTGATTTTCAGGGTTTCCATTTCTGATTGTTGGACCTACAAAACACACACAGGAGCCCACGGAGAAAGCCCATATAATGTGGAAGCACATTTTGTTTTTTGGTCAGAATGGAAGCACATTATACGTACTAATTTATCGTTGATTTGCCGGTCTTTGTTTTTGTTAACTTTAAATTAGTTATCCTTCTTTGTTTTTTTTTTAAAACATCAAGCCAAATGAAATTATAGAAAAGTCATACGGCACTTACAATCAATTCAGAGAACTCAAATCTAATAAAATATAAGAGAAATATTTGTAAATAATGTTGAACTAAATAAATAAATTAAAAGTACAACTGATCCTATATGGAAGATATATGAACATCGTCACCGATGTTGGTGTTGTCAACGAAGTGTTTACCATTATACTCCATGTATATCAGAAAAACAGTTATCTTCATGAATGTAGATGACAAAAACTTCTCCATATATTTGACGATTGATCGAATACTTTTCGGCATAGATACTCAGATCTAATTTGATATAAACCTTTCACAAAGAAAGAATAGAACCAGAATTAAATTTGGATAAAACTACCATCAAATTTGAGGGGACCAGATCTGATTTATTCAATTAAAAAAGCGAAAGATGAAAATTAGGGAGGAATTGCAAATACAACAATTCCTCCCCGTAGAAGAAAATGGAAGAAGAAGATGCCGCTGAAAATTTTTGAGAGGAGGGTTGAGCGGTTTTTAGTTATCCTTCTTTGTTGGAGCCAAGCCCATCAACTTGCTTTAAAAAAAATATTAAACACAACTTGTTTTTTTCAAAAGTGATATTTTGGTACTCTGTTCTTTTATACTTTTAACATTTTGGTACCCCAAAAAAGATAGAACAAGGTAACAAATTGTGAAAGAACATGGTACCAAAGTAAAATTGGTTTATAAAATAGGGTACCCAAATAAAATTGGTTCATAGAAGAGGGTACCAAAGTGTTAACGGTGCAAAGAACATGGTACCATAATGTCACTTTTGAAAAAACAAGGTACCAAAATGGTAACGGTGCAAAGAACATGGTACCAAAGTGTCACTTTTGAAAGAACAGAGTACCAAAGTGGAATCAATCCATCGAATAGGATACTAAAGTGAAATTTATCCTAAAATTTAATGGGTTAACATTTTGTTAGAAAAATCGACTATGAAGAAGAAGAAATTTGTGGCTTTCGAGGTGTAAGTCGATCACTTTCTTTTAAGAGACGATGACTCTGCTATAGGAGGATCCACGATATATATATCTCTTTCAGAATATAATAAAATCCTTCAGAATCCTTCATTTATAGAGTGTGAATGGGCACAACAAACAAACTTGTGTTGTTTGTTTGAAAGAGCACTTCCGACAAACATATTTGCATGTTTCAAATAGTTACTTCTTTTGAATTTAAAAATATAAAAATACTTTCAAGACTTTTCTTTTTTGCCAAGTGAAGGGCCCTCAAGGTCCAAACATTACACAAATACATAAAACAACAACATAATACAAAAGATACAAAGAGAAAAACAAAGAACAACAAAACAATTACAACTGAACAAGATAAATTACACAACTAACAGAAATAGAAATGAAAAATCATCTGATGGCTGAGGATGGGAATGAATGAACCCAACAAAAAAGGCACATCCTCTTAGCAACCTGCCTTAGTAAGTAAGCCAGCCAACCAGCCGCTAGGTTCGCATTTCTGCTTACAGCAAAGACAATAACCATGGGTATGGGTGTACACAAGCCATTCAGGTTGGTTCTAATAACCATGGGTATGGGGGTACACAAACCCAAATTTTTAATGTGAAGTTTTCGCTCCAACTAATCAGTTGTGCACATTATTATCAAATTATGATATTAAAACTGTCAAGTTATGCTGTAGAAAATTACAAACTCTGAGAAATGTAGGTCTATTGTACACTCGGCTCCGGCGAGTACTTTTCCATGAAAGTAGACAGTTGGTGTGAATCCCACATCAACCATGGGAACATAATCCAATAATAGAACAATATCATGAATGACTATCTCTCTTCAAGAACAACCAATTTCATGTTAGAAGTCACTTTCATTAGCTCCAAACAATCAGAATTACCTTATACCAAGAACAATCTTTAATGAAACAAAGAGATATATATAATAAATTCAACACTTTTACACATAATAAATTCATATCCCAAACACAATTATATATTATTTTTTATTAGATTAGATCTTTAAATTCTTTTATCCATTTATTTTTTAGGAAACTCTAACGTATCACTTGGACCGATACAAAATCGTAATAAAATCAAAATATCATATTGATATTTATTGATAGATGCTTAAAGCACTCATAATTATTTTTGATAATATTTCTGCACTACTATTTTGTTAATATATTTAGTTGATTAAAAGACTAAAATAAATTATTTTCATGCCACATTTTATAATAATATTTATTTTCTTTTAAAAAATAAATTTGTATTGAAAAATACACTTGTACTTCTTTTAAAAAATACACTTGTATTATAAATTTGTTTACAAATTACAATATTTATTTAATATTTATATCACATGTCAACTATATCAATTGTTTATGATTTACCATATTAAAGTTAAAAAATAATTTTATATTTTTAAAATTTATCAATATATATCGTATAAACAAATATCTATTATCTATCTATTATCTATTAATCTATCTATCTATCTATCTATTTATTAATTTATCTATCT
Source organism: Chamaecrista fasciculata (assembly GCA_003254925.1). NCBI lineage: Eukaryota > Viridiplantae > Streptophyta > Magnoliopsida > Fabales > Fabaceae > Chamaecrista > Chamaecrista fasciculata. Next base: position 223,016 of record QANZ01034935.1, read on the forward strand.
ATCTATCTATCTATTATCTTCTATTATCTATCTATCTATCTATCTATTATCTATCTATCTATTAATCTATACAAAACAATGTTTTCATTCTCACAAGTGTCAATAGCTAATTGGAGAGTATCCTTTGTTTTTTTCCTACTCTCAATCTCCATGCGACACGTGGCAGCCAATATGATTTTTTGAATAAATATAATTTTTGCAAAACAAAATGGGGCCACTTCAGCAAACTCATATTTCAATTTGAATTTTAAAATTAGAATCAGCAACATCATTTCCCTTCCATTCAAATCTCTATTATCTCTATTAATCTCTACAGAACAATGTTTTCATTCTCACAAGTGTCAATAGCTAATTGGAGAGTATCCTTTGTTTTTTTTTCCTACTCTCAACCTCCATGCGACACGTGGCAGCCAATTTGATTTTCTGAATAAATATAATTTTTGCAAAACAAAATGGGGCCACTTCAGCAAACTCATATTTCAATTTGAATTTTAAAATTAGAATCAGCAACATCATTTCCCTTCCATTCAAATCTC
>QANZ01034935.1:226097-249740 GCA_003254925.1 Chamaecrista fasciculata
AAGTTACTGTAGTTACATTCTTTGCATAGTTTACTTTTTTTTTTCAAAAAAAAAAAAGAAAACTGTTCAAATTTTTGAAATCTGTAAGTTAATGTGATAACTCATATGGTGTTTCCAAAAAAAAAAAAGAGAACTGTTCAAATTCTTACTTCATGTAGTTGTTCAAAGTTTTACTCATATGGTGATATATCTAAAATGTTGAAGTTTGCATGGTAATAATATATGGTTCAACTAAATGCTATCAGTATTTATATACACATCAAGTAATTGTCTTGCAGTAAGGTTAATATCATTCTTTTCTGTTTTGGGTTGATAGATGAAATAATTTAGTGGAGAGTATCTTTTTCCTCATCTATGATTGCACTATATTCTTATTCTACGTAGTTGAAGGCGAAGATGCGGCTCAATTCAGTGCACGTTTTTATCAAGGTGAAGGATGTTATTCTCAGCCATTCAAAATTCCATGGCTATAAAGACCTCTCTTTTAGCACATCTTAAGGTTTCATGCTTCTACATCATTATTTGGTCATAGGCTTTTGCATATGACAGGGAATTGTACAACAGGGTTGGTGCTGATGTCAAGTCTTACAAACAAATACAAAGAAGAGCTTAGGATTAGAACCACTTAGTCCTAAGGTATTAGTAAGCCTCAATCAGAAACAAGCTCTCTATCTGTGTTTTCTTTTGTGTGCCAATACATTTTCTTTGCAACATTTAATAGCTAATTTGTTTGCTCAAATGTAATGATTTTCTTTCTCCCTATTCAAGCTTATTTCATACTTTAAGGAGGCACTGATATCGGAGAAAACTCTTATTTCATACTTCTGCAGGAGCTACGACGTCATTCCTTGCGGCAACCACTGGAATATTACAGAACGATCTAAAGAGGGTCATAGCTTATTCAACTTGCAGTCAATTAGGCTATATGATATTTGCTTGCGGCATCTCTAACTATTCGGTTAGCGGCTTTCACTTAATGAATCACACCTTTTTCAAAGCATTACTATTCCTGAGTGCAGATTCGGTGATTCATGCCATGTCGGATGAGCAAGATATCAGCAAGTCTTACAAACAAATGACAGAGAAGAGTTTAGGATTAGAACCACTTAGTCCTAAGGTATTAGTAAGCCTCAATCAGAAACAAGGTCTCTATTTGTGTTTTCTTTTGTGTGCCAATACATTTTCTTTGCAACATTTAATAGCTAATTTGTTTGCTCAAATGTAATGATTTTCTTTCTCCCTATTCAAGCTTATTTCATACTTTAAGGAGGCACTGATGTAGGCGAAAACTCTTAGCAGAAATGTTGTAATGCAAATGTCTGACAATAAGGTACTTTGAATAATGCCTTTTCAAAATTCTTGCTTTTGTTTAATGATTACAAATGATTATTTCATTCGTTTGTGCCAAAATAAGCATGATAGGATCTGTAATTGGATGCTTGCTATCATGTAACCTTTGGTTTCAGCTATTTTTCTGATTGGAAATGTACCATTTGGGATGGTGATATCTTTGTGATTTGTAGGATAGATGACATAAAAAGTGGACTGATTAACCCCTCAAAGTTGTTCCTTTTTTTTTGGTGATTAGTGAAGTTGTTCTTTTTTACCAAAAGATTTTGAAAAGTGAGATGATTTTATTGTAGGACTGGAAAACTAGAAAGATAAAGGGGTTTGTGCGTGGAAGAAATGGATTAGATACTTCACTGAGCTGTGTTTGGTTTTATTAGAATTTGCACTTGATTTGATGAGGATATCATATCACAGTGCTTTCTTTCTTTCTGGCTTTCTTTTTTCTGTTAATGGAAAAAAAAATCCCTCAATATGGATACCACATGCCCTGTTCTTTAGTTATCAGGAGCAATGGGTTTGTGATAAGCTTCTCTAAATGCAGCCATGTATTGCACTTTTTTTTAATTGTTAAGCATATTGTTTTTACTACAACTCTAGAAACTGAAGTTCAATCACTTGAGGACCATTTTGCAATTAGGCTCTTCTATTTTGTGGACTGTTCAACAGTTTTCTAGACTGTAACTGAATTTACTTCTATGTTTTGGTAATTGACTTTAAGCAGTCCAGCTAACATGGCTGCAGTTTAAGAAAATTGGAAATATAGTTTTTTTTTTCTTTTCTAAAGTGTCAGATGCAATTCATTGAAGTAAAGTCATAGTAAAAATGAATTGCAGCCTGACATAACCATAGAAGTAAGTCTTTTATGTATTGGATCATTTGTATTTCTTAATGAATTGCAGCCATGACATAAAGTAAAATAGTTAATGAATTACTTCTATGGTTATGTTTCCAATTTACCTATTTTGCAATTCATTGTTAACTGTCTACTTAATACTGCAGCATTGATCCAATACATATAGATGAATTGCTGGACTGCTTTAGAAAAGAAATGAATTGCATTTATAAAGTAAAAACTATGACTGCTTTCTTTAATACTGCAGCTAACAATGTCATGGCTGCATTTATAAAGTACAAGCTCTTTAATACTGTAGTTCTGTATTAGTAAGAGTTTTAAGAAAAAGTTCACATTGACACTATCAAAAATGCTTCAACGTATCATTTGTTAATTAAAAAAGAGCTACATTCAATTGTGTCATCCCATTTTCATGTGTAGTCTTTCCCTGCTTCATTATTTGACATTTTTTTTATCGTGTTTATTTGCTATTTGAGTGATGTCTGTATAAGATTCAAAAGCTTTATATATGTTTGAATTAGAATTCAAGGGATTAATTCATGAAAACTGAATTCCATTAACCTCATCTGTGTTTGTTGATAAATCTGATTTAAGTTTAATCTTTCATGACAACAACCAACTCTAGAGCTGCCAAGCCAAGAAATAGTTGAATCCTAAAGTGGAGCCCTTGACAATCAATGCAGTGGAGCCCTTGACAGAATTTCAGGTAGCTTCAATCTATAAATGTCAACATGCTGAAATGCTGTATCAATTGTGAAATTTCTTATAAGTATGTCATTTTTTCCCTCCCCGCATTGTAATTTATTTCTTTGAGAACAAGGCTTGGATCAATATATAACTAATCCTTAAATGTCTTTTTCTTTTTCTTTTTTCAAAATGTCTGCCTTCCGTAATGTAATCACAGAGATTTTGCTAATGACAGAGTTTAATCTTTCTAATTTAGTTTGGATTTTGGTATGTAAAAAATGAATCTACAACTGAACACTACTTTTGGGCAAGAGTAATGTCAGTTAACAGAATTATAAAATATTATATATGTGTCAGCTGGACATTAAACTTGGGCAAGAGTAATGTCAGCTGAACACTAAACTTGGGCAAGAGTAATCAATCTGCATTTAATACTTTTCTAAACTGAATCAGATAAATATATGTACACTGGACGTATAGAAGACAAAAAATTCAAATTTGCTCCAAAACTCATTGTCAACAAATCAAGTTCTTCAAGCAGAGGCAAGACAAAAAAGGAGGAAGATCCAGTGTCAAAAGCAACAGAAGAGGACAAAAAATACAGGTATCTATTTTCTTTCTTCTACATTTCCAGATTACCAAAAGAATACAAAATTTAAGTTGGAAAATAACTTGGAAAAATCAGACTTTGCTTGCACTGTTGTTAGATGACTAAATATGAGTTTTTATCATTGTTGTATGTTTGTATTTGTATGTTGTGATTTAAGTTTTGAGACTAATCAATAATTACTGAGGTACCATCATTTTAGGATTTTTTTACTGCCGAAACTGAAATATTATACAGTAAAATATGTTGCAGAATTATAAGAGTAAAAAATCTGTGTACTTCTTACATTACTCTTGCCCAAGAGATGTGCACGCAAGGAGGTAAAATCAATCTACAACTGAACACTAAACTTAGGCAAGAGTAATGTCAGTACACCACTATAATTCTATAATTACACTAATAGTGGCTGTGACTTTGCATCAAGGTTTAGCATCTTGATATTCATTCCAAAGACACTGTTGTCATTATAGATTACTGTGGCCTTTCTTGCATCTCCTGCCACTACTAGAAAAATTCAATTTTGTGACGGACAAATCCGTCACTAAATCATGAAATTCGTCACAAAACAGTGATTTAGTGACGGATTTGTCCGTCACAACGTCGGACGCTAAAAAGCGCGTCAGTAAATTTATGTGACGGACGTAGTTTCCGTCACTAAATTTGTGACGGACTAAATGCGAAATATTCCGTCACAAAGCCGTCACTACTCGTAATCAATATTGTTAAAAATTGCCGTCACAAATCCGTCACAAATTCGTATCAATATTGTCAAAAATACTCTCCTATTTGTAACAGAATATCCGTCACAAATTTGTCCCCAAAATTTCCGTCACAAATTTGTCTCTAAATTTCCATCACAAATTTATCAAATTTTTGTCACAAATTTGATTCAAAATTTCCATCACAAATCTGTCTATATTAACATTATAATATAACAAAATGAAACAAAAGTTATAATATCATTCACTTACAAATAAAATGTCTAATTCAATCTCTTGAAAGTAACACAACAATAGTAATCCAACTAAACTTAAAATATAATAATTCAACTACAACTAACTCAATTATCCTTGTCTAAGATTGTCAAAACTTGCACATTGATGATCTTCATGTGAATAAGACATTTTATTCGCTGCCGAGAGTTGTTACATCCTTCTAACACTTGTATTTTGTTTTCCAACTGATGCCTCTCTTGTTCAACTTGTTGATGCATCATTTCCATATTACTCAATGCATTTCCATAATATCTAGGGTTTGAACCGGATTTCTACATGAAAGGAGAATAACATCATAAGTCATAAAATTTGCTAATCATAAAAAGGAAGCCCAGCTTAGGACTTGTCTTTCACCAGAACAACATTAATTTTTTTTGTTTTTAGAAGAGTGTAACAGATGATTCAAGTTCAAGATTGAACCAAAAACTGGTCCAAATTGACTCGAAAATTGGTTCAAAGATTGGACCTGTTTCTGGTTTAAAAATTGGACCAATTTATGGTATAATTTGATCACAAATGGATCATAAGCTCCAAAAGAACTACAATGATACATCTTACCAGTTATCGAAATAGTGATACAGAAATCTATAGAAATTAGCAGCACCATGAGCCATAATTAGATTAAACACTTAAGCCATAATTACATCTTACCTTGAAGGCATCTTTTTGATCTTCCACTAACTTTTTGATCTTACCTTGAAGGCAACTCACAAACACTGTTAAGAGAAAGACAAAGAGAACAAGATTTCCAATTCAAAACATGGTTTGAGCATAGATTGAATAATTAACAATGCATATTATTGATTCACAAGAGAGAATTAAATATAATACTTAATTCAATTAGATGCAAAATAAATAATAATAAGCCCCAATCTACAAGATAAACCAAATCCATCAAGAAGAAAGAAGGGAACAAAGCAAGAACCCACTATTGGAAGAGTTCTAGTTGAAACAAGAAAAACTAGTAATAATAATAGGAGCCACTCAAGTGCAGCACCATGTAATTAGGCCCAAAATAAAAGTGTTATTAAAGAGCAATTCTAGAGACAATATAACCATTAGAGAAGGACTCAATTAAAATAGAAAGTTTGAACTAGGAATGCTAACCATATAGATAAAAATAATATCAATGAGAGAAAACTTCATGATTTTTGGAAGGCTAACCATATAGATATAAGTAAACACATCCCAGATTTAGCAAGTAAAAGAAATGAATGCCTAAAAGGCTAAAAAAAATTAATAGACAAACTAAACTATATAAATCAACACTAAAAGAGTGAAACAGATGCAAAATAAATAATAATAAGCCCCAATTTACAAGATAAACCAAATCCATCAAGAAGAAAGAAAGAAACAAGGGAGGAAAATGATCACTATTACCTCCTTTTCCTCAATTTTTGTTGCTTCAATTCTATCGCCTCCTCTGTTCTGTTTTTATCCTCCTCCTCTCTTTCCATGTTGACTGTAGATAGTTTTCTTTAAGAAAAAACAAAAAATGAAAAGGACAATTGACAAATTTAAATAAATTTGTATTTCCTCCTACATGTGAGTGCAGAGAAGGATCCAAATCAACACTTTCAAACTTGTTAAAAGTAGAAAGAAATAAAAAAGTGGAGCAAATAATGAAATCAATCAAATGGGTTTATTCTGCAGACACCATAGCATCAAGATTAAATGAATAGGAAGTAATTGATAGCACATCTTAACTATTGGAAAGTGTTGTTTAATTACTTTTGAAAGTGGGTTTTGGACTATCAAGACCTGTTTTTCAAGCTCAGAAGCAATTAGGTAGATGGAATACAACATTGTCAAATCTATAGTCAACATACATATCTATAAAATCTTAAAATGATGCCGATTCACAATCACAAAAAAGCAATTAAAAAATATCTCCAACAAGAAGAACTACCAAAATTTTCTTAGATTTTGGAGAGGTGGTGGCTGATTTTAACCAGGCAAACGATTATGCATTAAATGATCCTTATGAAATCACCATTGCTTCTAATTCTAAATTGAACATCCACAATTAATTAACTAATAACTAAAAAGCTAAATCAAATATAAATTTTCCAGATTGTTCTCTATACAGAATCTTTATTTTTTTTTAATAAAGTAAAAAGGTTTTACTCTTAAGAAGGAAAAAGTACATCAAATCAGTTTAACTTTGTTTTAGTTTCACCAGAAATTTAGCAGTTATAGTATTATGGTTAGAGGCTATATATTGTATCCCATAAGAACACATGTGCATTCACACAAATATATCACACGAACAAGCTAAGGTTATATGCTTTCTGCCAATTCGTAATACAAGCAAGCCATTTTTGAAGTATGCATAACCTATTTTGCATACAATACATACCAATTATCCTAGGAGGGTAATTACATCCAGGCTATCGCAGAAGGTTAGGTTCCTGATTTAAGAAAAGAATGAGGATATCTGTTCTGCAACCATCACAACTATATCCTACTAGCAATTAAACATAAGAAATGAAAAAACATTACAATCAAAACTCAAAAGCTTATAAAAATTACAGGGGCAAAGGAGCATCAGTATCCAGTTAGCACTAGCTCCTTGTCCTCACTTTGCAAAACATCAGTGATAATGTCAAAGATGTCTTCATTCATCAGATCCCTACAAGAATGCAAATTCTATGAACCAATGTGATTTTATAAAACCCTTAGAAAAGAAAGGAAAAAAAAAAGATTAAATAATAAGGATGAGCTTGGTATTATCTCTAGAGGCCAAATGAACCAATTTCTGGTTCAAAATTGAACCACACCCTAGTTCAACCAGGTAACTCCAAAATTAGCAACTCAAGAGCGAAACAGAGAATGGAGGGCCTAAGAAAAACGAAGAAGAAAAAGAAGTCGAATCAAGACAAAGAATGAGCAAAATAAAGAACCACGACTGTAAATAAACGAAAACAGAACCCTAACTGTCGCCATCGATGCCGACTGGTGTCGTTGCCGTCGCTACCTGGAATCATCGCCATCGTTGCTTGAAGTCGATTTCGAGGGGAACTTTAGGGCTTAGATGCAAAGACAAGTGAACTCAGAGAAGGTTGGAAACTGGAAATGAAAGGGCAGAGCATGGAAGTCGATTTCTGATTTCTCCGTCGGCCGATCTGCGTCTTCTCCTTTTAGGGGATTCCATGGGTGGCCCATTTTAGGGCTTCCATGGTCTTCTATGTTTGCGTGAAACATTTGGAGGGTTTGAGTGAAAAATTTTAGAGAGTTGATGAAAATTTAGGAGGGATTGACTTTTGAGTGAAAAAAATTTTGGAGGTTAATGAAAATTTTTGGAAGGTTATTTGACTGAAAATTTTTAGAAGCCCGGGGAGAATTTTTTAGAAGGAATTTTTATTATAAATTTATTATAAATTCTTAAGATTTGTGACAGACTACAGTTTGTCACAGACGTTGGTCACAAATGTAACTAATAATTTTAAAATAGTGATGAAATAGTGTGGTTGTCACAAACCTGTCACTAATAGCAATTGTTTGTGTCGGAACAATAGTTTGTCACAAAAATCCGTCACTAAATTTAATTTTTCTAGTAGTGTGCTGCTGTAGATGAGAAATAGCTTTAAATATTGCTACTAAAAAATAGTTAAAGCTTTCAAAAAAATTTCTTCTTTGATCATATGTTTAAATGATTAAATAATGCAGGAGCTCTTATCAAAAGAGTTACCAGATGCAAAGGAGGTCTTCTTCGCCCTCCACCTAAGCTGCGGCCCCTGGAATGCCAATAGATTTTTCAACAAATTCAACCATCCAGTAATATTTCTCCCTCCATTGGCTCTAATATTTGAATATATTGTATTAGGTTATTCATTGAAAATCTAACACTAGAGGTTTTTTTTTTTACAATTCAATACCAGATTATGTTCTTTTGACTGTAATGCTCTAAAACTTCTGAATACTTCAGCAGTTGCTAAACTTCTGCAGGATTAGTAGAACCAAAGTATGACAAGTATATTTGCACTTTATTTTGAACTGTAATGGTACATTCTGTATAAATTGTTACAGGTTCACTTAGGCAATGCCTATTAAAATTTTATATGACCATGAATATGTGCTAAATTGACACTTTAGACAAGAAGAATATGCATCTGCATTGTATCAGGCAAAGAAAAAAAAGGACCCGTGCAATGTGCACGGGTCTCATACTAGTTTACTGTAATGACACACTCTCAAAATGTCAAATCAAACAAAGGAAACTTATTATTTGGTTCCTCATTTTTTATTGAGTCAATGATTTAGTCCTTTATTTGTTGAAATAGATTATTCAGTCTCTCATTTATCATAATCGTCAAATATTTAGTTCCTCTACTAAATTACTTGATGACATGAACGTTAAATGCTTATATGACACTCGTTAAATGTCACTTTGACATCCTAATCACCTAAATCAACCGAATCAAACCAACAAACATATTTAAACTGGCATAAAATTAAGTCAAACCCGAATATTTGTCTTACACGTGAAGCTTCATAAGACATAAACTATTGAAATATTTTCAAATCTCAAACCCTAGATGGTCTCAAATAATTAAATATGTGGCATTTAACGTGCCGCGTGTGTACTTAACGGTCAAATCATCAGTGTCATTAACGGAGATATACTACATGGACTAATAAGTTGACATTTGTAATTTTTGAGAAACTAAATAGTCTATTTAAAAAATGCAGAGATCAAATAGTTGAAATTGTGAAAAAAAGAGACCAAATAGTAGGTTTCCTCTGAAATAAACGAGAAATAAATAATAAATAATTCAATAAATAACAATTTTATAAACACAAATAAACAAAATAGGACAAGTGGCTAGTGATTAGACTTTAGAGTGATCAAGCAACAGAAACAGTGTCCAGGTGTCATAACAAAACGCAGCGTAAAAACACATGAGAAATACAGAGGCGCAAGAATCAAAGTGAAGAAAGAATTAATTAAAAACAAAAATGGAGCCTTTTCATCTTCAACCATTCGATTTCTTCAATTTCGACCTTAACACGAAATGGGTATCAACGGTGGCCAGCATATGGATCCAGTGCACTAGTGGCTCCCTTTACACTTTCTCCATCTACTCCGAAACCCTCAAGTCCACTCAGCACTATGATCAGTCCACCCTCGACATCGTCTCCGTTTTCAAGGATATCGGAGTCAACGCCGGCGTCATCTCCGGCCTCATTTATGATTTCGCCGCCCACCGAACCGGCGGAGCCGCCCCCTGGATGGTTCACCTTCTTGGAGCGGTTCAATGCTTTTTGGGCTATTTCCTAATGTGGGCCGCCGTCACCGGCGTCATTCCTCCACCGTCGGTGCCGTTGATGTGCTTCTTCATGTTCGTCGCCGCTCATGCTCAGAGCTTCTTCAATACTTCCAATGTTGTCACCGGTGTGCGTAATTTCCCAAACTATAACGGAACCATCGTGGGCATTATGAAGGTATATATATATATATGTATATCTGTGCTTCCCATGGTTTAATAATTATGAAGCCTGCTTATTCGTGACATTGTCCACTTGTTGCTCTGATGCTTTATGGTTTAATAATTATTGATTAACATCTTGTATTACCTATCCATTTTCTGAGGAAACAAAACCTAGGAGTTGCTGTTATATATATTATAAGAAGCAGGTTTGTGACATGTTTATAGGTCAGAACTATGCCCCCCCCCCCAGGGGGCTTTTTATTCATGGAAATGGCTAAGCATAATGTTACTTTAGCTCATGGGATAAAACCATGCTTGGAAACTATTAGATGAATCGTAATTTGTTATCAATTTGGCAAATGGGTTCCTTTTGTGGTGTCATAATCAAACTGCTCTGTCCCATTCTATTTGTGTAAACTAGCTGAAGTTTAGGAATGCACCTAGTCTCACGCTTAAAATTGGCACTTCTGCTTAAATGTTATTGTATTCCTGGAGGATAAATGATTCATGTTTATGTTGACTGACATTGTTGGTACTTTGTGGTGTTGTCTTGGTTTCTACACCGGCAAAAACAGTTGTTTTTCTCACCTTACCCAGCTTTTCATAGCCTATTTATGATTTTATAATTTCACAGATTTATTATAAAAATATTCTTAACTAGGCAATGTGCTTACTTTGATTTTTCTGCTACTTATTACTTGATCATAGACAGTAAACACTGCAAATCAATCTTCATATATTATTTATTCCGCACCGTCCCTAAACTTCTATCTGGTTGATAATGAGCTTAGTTTTTGGATGTGTAATGGAGATTTGGGATGCTAATATGTTGCCTATTCTTGACAATATCCTGGCATTTACTTCTTGGTGTCTTGTGTAGTGTTCAAGTTTGGCCTCAGGACTTCTCTTTTCCTTGGTAGGGATTTCTTGGTCTCAGCGGAGCTATATTAATCCAAGTGTATCGGACAATATTCAAGAACAAGCCCACATCATATCTCCTGATGCTAGCCCTCTTACCACCTATAAATACCTTGCTGCTTATGTGGTTTGTCAGAATCCACAACACTTGTGAGAGAGATGAGAGAAAGTATCTAAACATTTTGTCGGCGATAGCTCTTGTCACTGCCACATATCTCATGGCCATCATAATTCTACAGAACATTCTTGGTCTGCAATTATTGGTCCGCACCATTGTGTTCATTTTGTTGATGCTGTTGTTAGCATCACCTCTATGCGTTGCATTTAAAGCCAAGAGAAGGAGCTCTAATAGTATTTCTGAGAGTTTTCCTCGCGAGGTTTCCCCACTAATAGTTGAACCAAGCCACTTAGATACTGAGGAGAAGGATGCAAAACAGGATTCTGCCAACAAAAGGGCTTTGCCAATGGGAGAAAACAAGAATCTATTTCAGGCTATGCAAACTGTGAACTTTTGGATTTTGTTTGTCTCCATGGCATGTGGTATGGGATCAGGACTCGCCACAGTTAATAACATAGCTCAGATTGGAGGATCCCTCGGTTATACCAGCCAAGAGACCGGTACATTGGTTTCTCTATGGAGCATTTGGAATTTTCTCGGCCGTTTTGGAGCCGGCTATGTTTCTGATTACTTTTTACACACAAGAGGATGGGCAAGACCTTTATTTATGTTCATCACTCTGATGATCATGAGCATTGGCCATGTGGTGATAGCTTCTGGACTGCTCGCTGCACTGTATGTTGGTTCAGTATTAGTGGGTGTTTGTTATGGCTCTCAGTGGTCCCTAATGCCCACAATCACTTCTGAAATATTTGGGGTAGCACATATGGGTAGCATATTTAACACCATCGCAGTAGCGAGTCCTTTAGGGTCTTACCTATTCTCTGTAAGAGTAATTGGGTATATATATGATAAAGAAGCGTCAGAAGGATATACATGCACTGGAACTCATTGTTTTATGTTGTCTTTCCTTGTAATGGCATCTGCTACTATCTTGGGTTCTTTAGCTGCTTTGGGCTTGTTTTTCTGGACAAGAAGCTTCTATGATCAGGTTATACTCAGAAGAATTCGATATCCTTTGAGGGAGTGAAGAGATGAGACTGTAGTATACCGCCATGGAATGATGAATTTGTAGTGGTTCAGCAAGTTGAATGTATTAATATCTATGTTTTTCTCTAGCTTCAGGTGTGTCGATAACTTGTTCTCTTCCATTCTGGTAACACTTGACAATTTGAATGAGATTATCTTCTCCGCCAGTTATTTTTAAGTTTTTTAGTATCTTTTCTTTTTGGGTAAATTATATTTTGATACCCTATTCTTTCAAAAATAACACTTTGGTACCATGTTCTTTGCAACCGTTAACACTTTGGTATCCAAATTTACTTTTCTGTTAAGTTTTGATGACGAAGTCGCATGTGACCATCACAGTAAAAACACCTAAATTGTCCATTTTCCTCTCATCTTTCACGATTTAGATGCTAAAACACTCAAAATCGCGAAAAATATTGAGATTCAAAGTGAGAGAATTTTGGAGTGTTTTACTGTTTGAATCGTGAAAAATGAGAGGAAAATGGACATTTGAGTGTTTTTACATTGCACATGGTGGTCACTTGCGACATCGCCGTCAAAACTTAACAGAAAGATAAATTTGGGTACCAAAGTGTTGACGGTCACAAAGAACAGGATATCAAAGTGTCACTTTTGAAAGAACAGGGCACCAAAGTGAAAACGATCCATAGAACAGAGTACCAAAATGTAATTTACCCTTTCTTTTTTAGGGGGTTTGAGAAATTTTTTTACTATACACTTGCAAAATTTTTGACAGTTTTATGATTTACTACTTGAGAAAGTTTTCGTGCCTATAACGTTTGGAGTTAATTTCAGTTGTGCCCCTAACATTTGTTTTGTGTCAGTTATGCCCCAAATGTGAAACGTTGGTGTCAATTATACTCTAAAGTTTGACTTCGTTAATTATGTGGACAGAAAATGCTGACATGTCAATTATTTTTCCTATGTGTCAATTTTTTTTTCTGAATTGACCACGTGACACATGACTGGATAAATAAAACATTTCAACTTTATTTTTTGTTCACTTTGGCATTATCTACGTGGCTTTACCTTGACAAAACCCAAAAATCATTTTTCACCTTCAACTTCTCCACCATTTCCAGTCCCTTCTTCAGTTGAAACCTCCTCATCGAAACCACTGTGTTCCCCCTCCGCAGCTGCGAATATGTTGACATCGAAAGCCCAAACACATGGTACATCGGCAAGAAACACAAGAACACGTTGATTTCGCCGTCTCCGTCCTGATCTGGCGTCACTGCCAGCGACGCCGAGATGAAATTCCGATGCGTCAGTACCACATGGTCAATTCAAAAAAAAAAAAAATTGACACGTCAGTATTTTCCGTCCACGTAATTAACAAAGTCAAACTTTATGGTATAATTGATACCAACGCTTCACATTGAAAGCATAGTTGACACAAAACAAATGTTAGAAGCATAACTGAAACTGACCCCAAACATTAGGGACACGAAAGAGTCTTTTGCCTAAATTATATTATCTTATTTGGGACATGGTAGTAAGATATCATAGTGGATATAGTTCTACTATCATAATTATATCATATCAAATAATATTATCTAACACTAATATTTTTTTTTTGAACACTGATATTAAATATTTGTGAGGATTGTGTATTAATACAAAAAGATTTTTTTAATTTTTTTTATGGAAATTATTTATAAATCTAAAATAGTTGATTTAGATTTGGTAAAAGAAATTTTGTTGTTTTAAGTATTTTTTGGTGGGTAAGTAGTAATTTGTGACTATGATTTAGTATTTTGGTTGCATTCAAATTTGAAACGAGAGAGATATGATCAAATTTATAAAACAAGCGGTCAATTTTCGAGTCTGATTTTATACTCAATTTGATCTCGTTTGTTGATGACTCTAACTGGACAAAGAAAAAATTCATCAAATTTAATCTGTAACTCTAATTTAATCGCATTTAAGTTTATAATGACAGAGATATGATCATATTCATTAGTTAGGGACCAATGATGAAATTTTTAGGAAATATTAAGGATCAAAACAGAACAAAAAAAATTAGGGACCAAAACAAAACTTGGAGTAAACATTAGGGACCAAAATAGGTTTTTGACCAAACTGAAATATAAGTCCCTGGCGTTCAAGGGCAAAAGATTCTTCTGAACAGAGCCGGAACAAATTTTCCGAAATCTAATTTAAATAGGAAAAGATATTTTCTTCCTCTCGTATGATCCCTGGTTAGCGTTATTGGTCGAAAGACAGATACGACCGGAAATTACACAATAGTCACAAATCGTGAATCGTACGGGTGCGTGGTTTTGTTCCTTGGTGGATTGAAATCGCTGTAGAAGAAGAAAAAGTGGGAAAACAAACGGGAAAGGAGGATTGGGTATAGAGTAAGAAGCAAAGAAACGGGAACAGAAGAATAGGGACCTGATTTTTGGGAGAGCGAAGCGTTCTCTCTTCAAAATGAAGACGACCAAGGGAGGCAAGGTCATGAACCCCACGGATGCTTACCGAAAAGAGCTTCGTAAGAAGGAATTGAAAAGGGTAATCACTTTTCTAAGCTATGCGTATTCTACTGAGTTTTAAATACCCTGCTCAATTCTTTTGGTTGATTATTTCTCTTCTTTATTTAAAAAAAAAATAGTTGAGCTTGTTCTTAATTTTTGCCCCAATGACTGTATCCCTGAAGGATTCTACTCATGGTTTTTATTCATGGGCTCTTAATCTATGTTATTATGATTTCTGTTTTTGTTTAACAGAACAAGAAAGAAAGGAAGAAGGTGAGAGAAGTGGGGATTTTGAAGAAGGACCCCGAACAAATCAAGAAACAGATTGAGAACTTAGAAATGATGAGTAAGTCTTCTTATCTTATGGCTTTGGATTTCTGAATTCACTTTCATCTGTTTCACTGGAGAGCTCCCTTTTAACTTTTTGACTTGCTGTATATTTGCGGATAATGGAGGAAGGAATTGGTATTTGTAGTTGCTATAGTTTGGATTTGACTCTTAATTTTTAGAATCTTGTGAATGAATCTGTAGTGACGATTAGCAACTGTTGAAGTTTTCATAAGAATCATGGTTGTCTGTTAGAACGCCACAGCTGAGGTTTTCTATTAGCAACTTAGTTTATATAGACTTTTAGTGGGAAAACTAGAAACTTAGCTTATAGGGTTTCCAAAACTATGGAGCTGTGGAATTAATAGAAGGAATTTAAGTGCTCTGCATGAACAGAATTTACTTGAAAGTGAAAGGGTATAATTTTGCCTCCATAAACTCCATGGACTTGGAAAAAGGAATATAAATTTGATCAAGTTATTTATATACACACACATACACACGAAACAGGTATATCACTATGTGCTTAGCTATACAATGTTACATTGTGAAATAATGCTTCATATGCATGGATGGTGGATGTTTAATGGTGTACATAATTGCATTACAAGTCTGTGCATCATGTAAGGTGTGTGGGACACTGGAGCTTGTATGGTGTTTTGGGATATAACTGAAAAAATAGAACATATAAAGATACCTTGATTTGCTGGCTATCTTATTCTTTCTTTTTTCTGGTCATTTTCACCTTTTCCCTACTTATTTTCTGCTATTTCTAGATTGTGGTCACGTTACATTTTTATGTTAGTTTACTATATCTGTTTCCCTGCATATATAATACTGATATTAAAAAAAATAGGGCTTTTGAAAGCTTTTTTCTCTCTAACTATACTATGCATTTTTTTTTGGTGAGCTTGTGGCAGAAGCAGATGGAGCTTTGGATAAAGCGAGAAAGCATAAGAAGAGACAACTACAGGACACACTTAACCTTGTTTTAAAGAAGAGGAAGGTAATTATTTTGTACCATGAGCTTCTATTTGTTGTACACTTGGACCATATTCCTTTCTTACTCCTCATATTTTCTTGGTAGATTGTTCTTATTTACACCAAAATCTGTATTTCCTTCAAAAAAAAAATTGAGAACTAATCACTAAATTTCTAAAGTCTCCATCCATTTTTTCAGAATTTATCCGACTCATCTGGATACTATATAATGTTTGGAGGAGACTTTACATCAAACTCCTTTCCTGTGTTTGATGAATAGGAAAACCTATGTGGATGATTAGATGAACGTGGGTTGGTTTATGTTATAGAGTACAGAAATACAATATCTGCAATGATGGGAAGTAGTCATTTCATCATTCTCAGAGGCTCATTGATCAATGTTCCTGTTATGATGCAAGAATTTCCTTGGTTCTATATATTCTTTAGCTACTTCTTATTCTTCATCATGATTAAAAAACATGCTCTGTTGTCATGTATAGAGTGTTTGCCGATTTCATGCCACTGTAAACCAGTTGTGAAAAGCACATTGGTTGATGCATGCACCACATATGTGCATTGGCAAGTACCATCCAATGTAGCTGAAGGGCCCTATTGGGTTTGTTACCACCTGTCAGTGGTAGTATTAGTTTGTCTTTCTAAAGCCCAATGTAAAAGCTTGTAACGTGGGAGACCCAGATCTTAATTATTAGATCAAACCTCCAAGACTTCATGTAGGGTTGTGCATAATGGTTCACTGCTAAATTCAGAGTTCAGACCTAAATTTACCCTCTCTCGTGATTGTGATTTAAGTCTTGAGAAAGGAAAAATAAGAATTATATAGAACTTTAGCACATATTAACAAGCAGAGGCTTCCTGGATTTTATCTTTTGTTATTATAATATCTCAAATCTTGTGAGAGGACTCAGGAAAAAAGAGAGAAAAAAAAGTCTATGGACCCTCAAGACAAATGGTCGCTGAAACTGCTTTTACCTTTAATATTTCTGTTATATTGTTATTGTTATTTATTATTGATATCAAATGGTCTAAAGGTTATCTCTCTCGAACAGGAATATGAGGACAAAAGGCAGGAGAAGGGTGAGACCTCCGTTATGTTCAGGTGAGAAAGTCTCTTTTAATATTTTTGAAAGGTAATTTAATTTAGGTCTGATTACTATCTAGTTTACAAGATATTGTATGTCTTTTGGGCAGTCATTTGGGGCCTCTTCATAGAAGAACAACTGCAGAAGAAGATAATGTTAATCACCCAAAGCCTGAGGTAGTATTTGAGTTCTGTGTAAATGCTTCTTCCCTGTATTACAAAATTAAGGTTGTGGAGCTTTTTCATTTTTTTTTTCTTTTTTGCAACTTATTGACAAACATTTTACTGATTTATGCTACAGGACTCTGTTTACTATCACCCAACACTGAACCCCACTGGGGCTCCTCCACCAGGGAAGCCTCCAATGTTTAAATCATCAATAGGTTTGTTGAGCTCCAAATTTACAGTTATAAAAAAATGCACGCATCAAGAAATGATATTGATTCACCAATTCTCTTATACTTTGTCCACTTTTTTTGTTGAACTGAAGGACCCAGAATTCCCTTGTCCGGTACTTCGGCAATTAATGATGCATCATCCTCAAAGACAGAGTCAGAAGATGATGTATTAGCTGTACCTCCTCCTCCTCCTCCCCTGCCACCACCTCTGCCTGAGGCTACCAATATGGGCTCAACAGACAGTTCTGTTTTACTTGCATCTTTGCCTCTACCTCCTCCACCTCCGATGCCACCAAAGCCTGCTTCAGCTAATTTGTCTACATCATTGCCACTGCCTCCTTTGCCTCCTCCTCCTCCACCTCCTGGTCCGCCCCCTAAAGAGCAAGTTGCTAGCCATCCTATACCCCCTCCACCTCCACCTCTCCAACGGTCACAGCCACCTCCACCTGGCACCATTGGAGGTGAAGAGAGAAATGAGTCTGCATTGTTAAATGATTTATCTTCCCAAGAGCCTAATCATGTAAGCTTGTATCTAGTACTCAAGTTTATTGGCTTATATTTTATCTGTTGAGTATGAAATTGACAATCAGATGATAATAGTATTGATGGGCGAGGAATTATGTTCTTGTGATGTATGGGAAGTTGAAAAGACGGTGATTACATGTTATACTTAATGGATTCTAAATTTAAATCTCAGGCCCTTATGGTTATCCTATACTGATTATCTTGCGCAATGACTTATTTTTTCTCTCAAATGTAGTTGCCTCTTCCTCCTCCTCCACCTGGTGGGATGCCTCCAAACTCTCATGCTAGTCAATCAGATGGTGCTTCTAATATTGCTGAAAACATAGATTCTCTCGCAAGCCAAAAGGTTCCAAAAGTTGTTCCTGGCCCACCTCCTCTAAGGCAAAATCATCCAGTCCCTGGACCTACATTAATTTCAAATTTGCAGTCTGATGTATTACCCCCAGGTATATCTCATTTCCCGCCACCACCACCACCACCATCCTCTGATATGCGGCCTCCATTACCTCCACCAGGACTCCCTGGTCAAGCACCACCTCCCGGAATGATGGTCCCCCTAATTCCAAGGCCACCGTATGGCCCTCCACCTGGGCATCATCAAATGATGAAACCTCCACTGCCACCTGGTCCTCCTCCCAACTTCCTGGAAGAGGATCATGTAGCTTCTAGGCCACCTCCTCAGAAACCATCATATGTTAAATCTGCTGCTCCGACTGTTGTTAAAAGACCATTAGCTCAGCACACTCCTGAGCTTACAGCTATGGTGAGTTGGTTTTCTCTTCATATAATATGCGTGGTTGGCTGTTAATGCTATTTTGATTTGCATTTATTCTTATCTTTCAATCTTATGACTCAAGTGGCCCTTTGGAGGTATATGATAAAATTGGAACGAAATCACTCTAGTTAATAATTGTGACTGACTGGAAACTTAGGCTGGACTCTGACTGTTAGTACTCATTCTCTTTGTGCTATAATTTTCCCTCTAACCAAGCCTATGCCTGGTTTCTTATTAGGTTCCTGCATCTGTTCGAGTGAGAAGAGAGAATGTAATGCCAAAACCAAAACCAAAACAGTCACTGTCAACGTCTATAAGTGCCCCGGTGACATCAAGGCCAACTTCTGTAAAGCCACATTCAGTGGGCTTGTCTTCAGCACCAAAAGCACAGAATATTGATGACTCGTACATGGCTTTCTTAGAGGACATGAAGGAGCTTGGTGCGCTCGATGGTTGAGATTACTGCTGGAGAAAGTGACGTAGTAAGAGGAGGTTATGCTCGGCCAGCAAATTCAAAACAAACTGTTTATGGGATCTTGACACAGAGCAGGCTTGTTTATTTTTTATTTTTTTAGAAAAATCATTTATTTTTAAAAAAATTATATTTAATTTGCTTCCGGGCTTTGACATGGAGAGACTTTACCTCAGTTGTCGATAATTTGATATTATGCAACTGGGATAATGTTCAGTGGAGAGGGAAGGCAGAAAGTACGTAGTCGATTGAAAAATGTACTCCATTCAAGGGGCCACAAATAACACACCCTTTATTCCATCTCAATTCCAATTTCTTTGGTCAGATTATTCTACATTTACACCAATTATTTTCAGAAGAGGATTCCCAAAAGTGTATATTTCCCTGTTATTCTTCACTCGTTTTACAAATTTTTACACGGATCCATCTCTTTTCATTGTGAAGTTGTTTTGTAACACCCTCCTTTTCCTCTATTGCGTGCATATTATATATGTAAAACCAAATCCCTTTAATAAAGAGAAAGAATAAAATGTACCAAAAAGTACACTAACAGTTAACAAGCTATTGGAAAAAAAAAATGTTATAACATAACCAGTACTGTTAAGTTTTCAAATCGATGNAAACCAAATCCCTTTAATAAAGAGAAAGAATAAAATGTACCAAAAAGTACACTAACAGTAACAAGCTATTGGAAAAAAAAATGTTATAACATAACCAGTACTGTTAAGTTTTCAAATCGATGTAATAATTAGCCAATTGAATATTGAGTCTCTTGTGTATGATCATAAGGTGTCTATTGTAGAGATTAGAGTAAGTATCAACCAACCAATCACTGCTTGGTTGAGTATCTTTCTTTAATAGAAACGCCCTTGGGAATTGAAATATGTTTTCTTGTGCAGCATGGGTTTCCAAATAGTTTTCTTGTGGCGCCAGTCTTGGTCTCTTGTCGCAGCTAAGAAGACAGGCTCGCTTTCCATCCAAAATCTAACCTATGGACTGCCCTCCTCTCAATAAATCGTGTTCAATTCGCAGAGCTTGAGTTAACAGTAATTTGGCTATACTTCCTTGAGACTTGTTTCAACTTTTATGTCATGCTTTCTTCGATACGCTGTTTCATGATAGTTCCAATGTAGAGGTCAGGTGAACTGAATGGAAATTGGCAATCAATCATCTTACAATATATATATAATCTCGTCCTTAAATAGACTCTTAGAAAGTTCATTTTCTTCTCTCTCTTCAACATTAGATAATTTCATCATGTATATCGTTCTTCTTCATATTCTCTTCCTGTATCTCTTCATTTCCGCTTACTCAAGTGGGTCTTCTTCTTCTTCTTGTTCTTGTTTAATTTGCTTTTGTTTCTCCATTTTAATTCAGTAGTGTCCTTCTTGATGGAGCAGGTTTGCCCTCTAAATCCGAATTTCCCAAGGGTCTATGCCTAGAGAAAATTGGGGATGGTGCTTTCCTTAATATGGTTCCACATCCTGATGGTTCAAACCGTGCATTTTTGGCAAGCCTAGAAGGCAAAATATGGTTAGCTTCAATTCCTGATGAGGGGTCCAATGGAATTCTGAAATTTGATGAATCCAAGCCTTTCCTAGACATCAGTGACAATATTCTCTTTGACTCTGTCCATGGCTTGATGGGAATTGCATTTCATCCAAACTTTGCACACAATGGCCGCTTCTTCCTCTCGTATTCTTGTGACCAAATAAAAAATCTTGGTTGTTCTGGGAGATGTGCTTGTAACTCAGTGGTGAATTGTGACCCTTCAAAACTTGGTGCTGATGATGATGATGGTGTTCTGCCTTGTCAGTATCATGCTGTAGTTGCAGAGTTTACAGTCAATGACACAGCATCAAAGCCCTCCTTGGTATGTATTGATATATCTTTTATAGTTGAAAAAACAAATTATTTTTTAGTCCTGAAATTTGTTCTAAAATTATAGCTCCTGAATATTGGAGTCCCTGATTTTTATACAAACATTAGCTATTTTCATGAATAATGTTTTAGGAATTAAATAGTCAACTTTATAAAAAAAAAATCAGAAACCAAAAAGTGTATTTTTAATATACAGAGACTCATTGTAATTTTGAGACAAATTTAAAGACCGAAAATAGGTTTATTCAAATTATTATGTAAAAACCCTACACGTTATGTCATGCTTTAGAGATCTGGATATGATCAATTACAAATTGAGACAATCTAACAGTGGAGACTGGAAAGCTTTAATTAAATTTATAAAATCCTTATATAAATGTTCTGAAATCAGTGTTACTGTATAATTTCTGGTAGATGCATTTGATATGTATGTACAGGCAGAAAGTGGCAATCCATTAGAAGTGAGAAGGATATTCACAATTGGTGTTCCATATAGAGCAGGTCATGCTGGTCAGATTCTCTTTGGACCAGAAGATGGGTACTTGTACCTCATGATGGCTGATGGTTCTAATCGTGATGATCCTTACAACTTTTCCCAGAACAAAAGATCCTTACTGGGAAAGATTTTGAGAATTGATGTAGATAATCTGCCTAGTAAGTCCTGGCTACTTCTAAATGCAATCAATGAAGTGTATATATATGTAAACACACACACACACACATATATTTGAGGTGTAGGACTTTCTGACTTATACATATATAGACAGACTTTAAATGCCCTTGGGTGAATACTACTTTTGCTACTATATACAGAATGATTATGTCTGGTGAGACCTGCTAGTCTGCTACACTTACATAGTTACATGTCGTGTCTTGTACTCATTATATAATGCTATCATTTTTTTGCACATTGTTGTCAGGTGAAAAAGACATAAAGGAGCAAGGGTTATGGGGAAACTACTCCATTCCTAGAGATAATCCATATGTTGATGACAATGAGCTTGAACCTGAGATATGGGCTTTGGGTTTCAGGAATCCTTGGCGTTGTAGTTTTGACTCCAAGAGACCCTCCTATTTCCTCTGTGGAGAGCCAGGACAGGTTTCATATTAAATGCATCACTTTTTAATGTTCATACATGAATTCAGATCTCTTGGAGTACTTCAGAGTCCAGTGCAGTATAATTTTAAAATTTTTCACACGTAAAAAGCATTTTATATACTGCACTGTATTATGATCTTGTCTTGTGTTGTGATTCATTCTTTAATTTGTAGGATCAATATGAAGAGATTGATGTGGTTCACAGAGGTGGGAACTATGGGTGGAGAGTGTATGAGGGTCCTTTTGTTTTTAAGGCATCAGAGTCACCTGGAGGAAACACATCTGTCACTTCCATAAACCCCATATTTCCTGTGATGGGATATAGTCATTCCGAGACTCACGACAAATCTGGTTCTGCATCGGTTGTTGGCGGCTTTTTTTATCGCTCCATGACTGATCCTTGTATGTATGGAAGGTATAGATTTTCCTTTCAACTAGTTTAATTCACTTGTAAATTATGCTACCATAATGTGGCTCTCACTAGAGGCTTTAGTTTTGTCTTTATTTGATGGAAGGTTAGATAATTTTTTGTAAATATGACTTTGGTGTTTGAACAAATCACTTGTGTTGGGTGATATATATATATATATATATATCAGGTACTTGTACACAGATTTATACACAGGATGTGCAATGGTGGGCACAGAGAGTGGTGAAAAGAGTGGAAAGTTCAGCAGTGTAAAAATATCTTCCTCATGTGCTCATAACTCTCCAATGCAATGTTCTTGCATGCAAGGAAGTTGTAGTCTTCAACTAGGCTATGTCTTCTCATTAGCACAAGATAATAACAATGACATTTATTATCTCACAAGCACTGGTGTTTACAGAATAGCAAGACCAAGCCGTTGCAGTTATTTCTGTTCCCTGGAAAAGGTTGTTTCTTTACAACACAATAAACCTCTGTCTTCTTCTTCTTCTTTACTTTTGGATGAGAATTTCGGTTTCCTTTTGTTGTTGGTCTTTCTTACCATTTGATTTTAAAACTGGATGGTCTGAAGTGTCTTGATAACATACAGTTTACACGTTAAGAAAAAAAGAGTGTCCTAAGATATTCTGAAAGATCCAAGTTCACGCATTTTATGTCATGATATCTATATATATGTAGTGGCAGAGCACTATTGATCAATTCTTGTTTGGGAAATTCCCATAAAAAGGGATGAACCATGAATATCGGCAATTCCAAGGGATGAAAAATGTTATTCAAGTCATTCAACTCTCAAGTTAAACATAATAACTGCATAAGGGTGAAAATAAATCATCAAAGATTCAAGAGAGTGAGTAATAAGTGATAAGTGATAAGTATAACCCATAAAAGTGAGAGATAATTGTTGTGTATTTTATATGTAGGAGTTGGGCAATTTATTAACTATTTTAAGTGAATGCGAATCTTTCGAAATTCAATATTCATACTTTTTTAAACATTTTAAAAAATAAATTTTATCAGAATTTCATGGTCTCCACTCTCCTCACTTTGAGGAATCCGTCTTCTAGTTTTCATTTTTAAATATGATAATTGAGTAAGCCTAACGGCCTAACCCAATAAAATTAAACTAAAAGAATTCTGATCAAGGCCTTAAAAAACTAAAAAAAAGGATTTTTTTTTTTTTTTTTTTTTTTTTT
>QANZ01034935.1:250225-266984 GCA_003254925.1 Chamaecrista fasciculata
AAAAAAAAAAAAAAAAAGAATTACAAGAGTCATTCATGCTCATGAATGTATTATTCTATATGGTCATCCACATCTACATGCATAGATATGCATGTTTATAACACTTCCCCTTGGATGACCAAACATTATGAATACATGCCTCATTAAAAACCTTATTAAGAAAAACCCAATGGGCTAAAAACTTAACGAAGGGAAAAAGAGTACATAATTCATAATTTTTACAATACAAATATATGCCTCGTTAAAACCTTGCTAAGTAAAATCCGGTGGGACAAAAACTTAGCGAAGGAAAAAGAGTACATTATTTGCAAGTACTTAGACTTCCCCTAAAAAGCGCACTTTGTCTTCAAAATGTGTTGTGCTTCGTCTTCCAGATGTTTGAGTTGATTCTTACTTCCTTTTGTAGATATCTAGTCATACTGATGCATGATATAGATTTCCATTGCACATAAAATTCTTAACATAGAATATAAAGTAATTTCATATTTCACATGACTAATCAATAAAAGTCTTTTCACATGATCAAATATAACAGAAATTAAACACATATATAATTCGCTTCTTTGAATATAGTATAATGATATAAAAATATCATAAGATACCAAAATCATTTACTTTTCACTATATTCTCATTGATAAAGAATTAAAAATAATAAATTCGACAATATTGTATTTGCTTCTAGCAACTTATCGATCACAATTTTTTTTATAAACAAAATATTAATAAAGTGATCAATAATCATATATAATCAAATTGATTTCAAGTAAATTCGATGATCATTATATCCATTTATCAATATAAAATTATTGTAATCTCATTGAGAAAATACCTTCTTCAAAATTCTCAAATATTAATATTATCAATTCTTTCTCTCTCTTTTTTTAAAAGAAAAAATTAAGTTATCGATAAAAATACAAAAATAATTCATGAATCTTTCATGATATTCAAATTTATTTAGTGATGCATATATTAATCATTTTATATGCTAACACTGCATATATAGATTGTATGCTTCAGGCATTTCAAATCCTTCAAGGATTTCTTACACATGAATATATCATTTTCTAACAACGTTAACGCATAATTTTCAATATGGTATATACCCAAGTCTTTCCAAAGACTCATAAAATCTGATTGATTGGATACATAGATTCATCTTCCCTTCATTTCACGTTTCATATGAAAAATCTTGCACTACTAGTGCATTACATTTATACAAATTTATTTATTTCCTATAAAAACTCAATTATATTTTATAGGTTTTGACATCTTCAGGTGGTAAGACTACTGGTCTAAATGTATGACAACTTCTAGTGCCTTGACTTCTTGTCAAAAATTTGACAACTTCGAGTGTCTAGATTGCTAATCCAAAGTTTAACATATTCTAATATTGTTGGGACTACTGGTCCAAATTTTGACATCTTCTGGTGTCTGGACTACTGGTCCAACGTTTAATATTTACTTAGGGAATTTATCTCATTACTGGTAATATTTTGGCCAATTATCAAACGTCGACAAATAAGAAAATGGGATTTCAATCACTCATATTTAATAATCCTTAACTTATAATAATTCATCAAAATACCTTAGCTCATAGCCTTCAGGGCATTGTCATTCATTTGCTAATGGCTTCGGGCCATATGATTTTCAATTTTCAATATCTCTTCAAATATTTCTTCAAATTCAATGAAAGTTCTTGGTATCCGAACTACTGCTGGGGTTATGACTTTCATGAAAAATAAAAAGTGTTGATCTTATAAACTTATTGTCTCTTATAGAGCACAATAGTGAAATTTTTCTGTTCTCTTTGTTTTGAGAAAATGATTCTCTACATAATGTATATTACGCTTCTAGCGTATTTTGAGCTTTTTGGCTTTTCTACTAATACTCATTCATTTAAAATGACTAGTCTTGTAAATATATATTTACATACAAATATATGATTCTTGAACTTCATGTTCATCAATGACAACCACAAAAATACATTTGTCAATCATCATCATCATCTCTACTGGAGATATATGGTGTCAAAAATTTCAAAAATCAATTCACACATTTTCAATAGTTACATAGTTGGCACTCATGATTCCTTAAAATGGACTAGCTATTAGCCTTCAGGGCCAATATTGAACAATATCTTTATTGAAATAATAAAATAATCAATTCGATGGTAATAAACTCATGCATAAACTATTAGTCTTCAAGACTATTATTAGCCAAACTCTTGCTTTTGGAAAATTACCAATATGTGCAACAATTCTTATATGCACTTATTCATTACAAATAACATGACTTCAAACCATCAAAACATTTTCAACAATTGTAAAAACTTCCATTAATAAATTATCAAGATATATTGACTCATTGCCTTCCGGGCGATTATCAGCTAATTTCAATAGATCTATTAAAATGTAACATTGTATTTTCATCAAATATCCATAAAAGGACAAAATTATCAATTTCAAGCCATTTCTTATATAATTTTCAAGTTTTTAAGATGGCAATAATAAATTCAAATATAAAAGAAATCATGCTTAAATATAAATAATTCAAAAGTAAGAATAACACTTTCTTACCTCCAATCCACGATGAGAAGAAATGTTAAAATTATCTTGCTCTAATTCGGCAGACACTCGTGCTGATAACGTGTTGTAAATAATTCCTCTTTTATATTTTATATGATTATTAATGTTCTTTTACCAACACCTTCAAGAATCAAGACATTAGTTGAAAAATCTTAGAACAAAAAAAAAGTTGAAAAATCTAATTCATATTTATCAAATAGTTTGTAACCTATTTTTTTCCCCTTCAAAAGCAAGACAACTCAAAGGACCCAATAAAAAGTGTCTTAATGAATTCTAAATGTATAAACTTGCGGATCCATGATTCCATATTGCCCTAAAGTTCTATTGTTTAACTCAACAAGTGTATCTCTTAAGGCTATGTTTGGGAGTTTTAATGAAGATAAAGAGGAGAAGACATTAATGGACACTATAGAGTGGAGTGGAGAGGATATTAATGGACTGAGTAGATATATTGTTCGAGAGTTTTTAATGAGGAAAGGAATGGACACATGATGATCTTGCTAAATTAATAATATTTTATCCCTAAATTTGAAATAATTTTATACATTTTGGTCTCTGAATTTGTACTAAATAATATTAAGGTTTAGAAAGATTAATAATATTAATAAAATCATGGGGTATAATTGTCTT
Organism: Chamaecrista fasciculata; assembly: GCA_003254925.1. Taxonomy (NCBI): domain Eukaryota; kingdom Viridiplantae; phylum Streptophyta; class Magnoliopsida; order Fabales; family Fabaceae; genus Chamaecrista; species Chamaecrista fasciculata. The sequence goes on from QANZ01034935.1 coordinate 253,442, forward strand.
AAAAAATTTTAAAGTTGCCCTATCCATCCTTGGCCCCCCTCTCCATCCTTTGGAGGCACCACTTGTCCATTCCTCTCCTCCTTCAAAAAACATCCAAACAACAATTTTTAATCTTTTGTCCCTTCCACTCCTCTTCATTCTCCCCTTGACACTCCATCCAAACACATTCGTCAACCAATTCTTCCTAATTCACATCTTTGTTGAATTTTTTTTTTATAATTCCTTACATAAAGATTCAGAAAATACCAAATCTCCGCCTACACAAGCAAATTGTTGATTAAACTCCAAAATGGCATTTTCTTTTGATCTGATTTTTTTTTCTCTTTATCATTCAGGAAAGACAACAAAATTTCAACAAAATTTCAGGGTAGCAAACATTCTCTAAAATTTCTCTTAAATTCGAACACATAGATGATGATAGAACTAGAATAGATATTTTCTGTTTCCTACTCACACGAGCTCATATCTTTGCTTTTGCTATCNTAGAATAGATATTTTCTGTTTCCTACTCACACGAGCCCATATCCTTGCTTTTCTATCAATCTCTAATTCTAATCTTCCCCCAATCGGATATTATGGTGCCAGTATAGACCGAAATTCTGTTATGGTTAAGTCTTAATCTAATCTCTCTGACTTCAAATTACAAACACGATGCTTAATCTAAATTAATGTATATTTTTCATGATAGTGCAGGAAAATTTTGAGTTACACAAAAATGAACAACCTTTAAAGTTTAAGACTTTACCCGCAAAGAGGGAATATTTCATTACTTATTCGAATGGAGATTGATTCGGTATATGTATGTGTGTGAATATATATATAGATAATAATACTTTCACATGTGGAAATTAAAAGTAGGAACCATGATTCCTTCCCTATTATTCTATTAATAATAACATGCTCTGATATCTCAAGCAAAGAAGAGTGACCAGCATCACCCATCACTAATATATGAAATGACTATTTATAATCTATTTGTCCATAAAACAGATATAGAACTTCCTAGCGAGGGAAAGGGCATTGAAAAGAAAAGAAACACAAGATATTAGAGAGACATTTAATACATATGTCCATTTTGTCAAATTTAGCAAGAAGAAAAGAACTACACATTTTAGTATAATTACTAAAAAAGTTTATAAAAAAAAAAAACAATAGGTGGTAGTGAGAAGGACTGTTGTTGGTCAAATTAGGCAATTGGTCATTAGTCTACAAGTTACTGCACATTAAAATTATGGAGGACAAGAACAATGAAACCCCAGGAAGGAAAATTTCAATGTATATGTTTCTGTATTATCAATGGCATTTTTTAGATCATTCGAAGTAAAGAATTTATACATGAAATATATATTCTTTTTAATCCAGCTGATAGCCTGATACTAATTAAAAATTGTATTTTAGAACAATTTATTATCATACCATATAATCAGTAATGATTAAGATAGAGCACACACAGACGGAAGAATCTAGCTCATGTATATCATGATCATCAGATTATGCCACATATGCAATATAGAAAACCAAGTATAGTACTTCCTTGTAAAACAAAAACAAAAAAAACAAATCAAATCAAAGGGAAAAATTTTAGGGTTACTTCCAGTTAATTTAACTCGAACAATGACAAACTTGTGGAAGATATATTTTCCTATCTACGCACTGTTATAATATATAACTTAGTTCTTTTTGTACTAACCAGTTGTTTAGTTAATTTGTTTTCTTTTCTCATAGGTGTTCAACATAAACTTCAATTACAATCAAATAGTCTGAAATCTGCTTTAATCACTAAAAGTAATCTGCTTTAGTGGAAATTCTGTTCAAGACATTAAATTCATCAAAGACATTAACTTAATTCCCTTTTATCAGCAAAATCAAAGCTAACAAGGGTTTTGCAATGGCTTGTGGTATGTGGGTCTGGAAATTTGAGGCTATTTAAAGACAACATTGGAAAAGAAGGGGAAAACAAAATCAATTGGTAAATGGTAAGCCTATTGGGTAATCCAGAAATACACATTTTACGGTGAGGATAAGAAGAGAGAAGAAAAAAAAAAAAGTTTTTATTTTTACACCAAATAACCCCAAAGTAAAAGCAAATCGAACCTCACCAATCACCCCAAATCCCAGGAATTGTGCCTCTTGCCCTTCATCACCTGATTATCTCTCTGCACTTTCTGCTTCACCGAGTTTCCTATTTGCAGTCATATAAGCAACTTCATAGTTTGTTTATGACGGCTTCGACCTTTGCTTCTTCCAATCCCTATTCTTCTCAATCTCGCATTTATCTTTGTTATCGCTATTGAGAACCCAGAAACGCCTTCTCTCTCGCTCTCTCTCTCTCTCTGAAATCCCTTTACTTTGATTTCTTTCTCCAATGCTAACCCATGATCCTCTACACGTAATCCCTACATAACATCCCTAAACCATTTTGATCTCCTCAACCATTATGTCTGAAGGATCTCCGCCTCCTTCTCCTCCGATTCCGACCGAATCCGGCGACCGATCTTCGCCGGAACCGAATTCCCAGAACCACATCGCCGATTCACAGAACGGCGTCGCCGCCACTTCTAAGGAGGAAACCACCACAACCGTTTCCCTCACCACCACGAGGAGCAACCGGCCGTCGCGCGCGTGCACCATTCGCGCCGCGGCTCGGCTACATTCGGCGGCGCAGCCAGCGATCCAACGGAAGGCGAAAGATGCGAAGAAGGAGCCGAGACCGCCGGAATCGCCGCCGCCGCCGTCACAATGCAGCAAGATCGTGACGCCGCTAGTTGAACCGCCCCCACCTTCGCAGTTGCCTCGGTGGAACCTGCGGTCTATGTGGGAGTTAGCTTCCGTACTTAATTTCTTGCATGTGAGCTGGAAAGCTGTGATTTTTTTGTTGTTGGGTTGAGTTTATGGGATTCCTATGCATTCCAAAGTTTGTGGGAACTTATGGTTCTATATACCTTGTTTCAGGTATTTAGGCCTCTTTTGAATATCTCAGTTGAATTCTCGGCTGAAGAGTTTGAGACTGCTCTCCTTACGCCCAATGACACATTGAGTGATATACATATTCCTTTGTTAAAGGTTGGTGGTTTGGTCATAAATTTTGTTGTTTAATTCCTGTTTTTGCTGGATTATATCTTTCCTTGAGTGAATGTGGATCCTAATCGATGGGAACTGTGTGTGCTGAGTAGTTTCTGCTATGTTTACTCATCAGAAGTTAGATAAATGTTCCATCGTTGGGTTTGGTTTTGTTTTTTGATGACCTTACTAATTTTGTAATGCCTATGCCTCTAAGTTGCAGCTAAGCACTTTAAATTGCAAGTTTTAGTTTTGTGGTAGACCTAGTTTAGGTTGCTGCTAAATCATAAGACAGAAAAGAAGTTTCATAGTTATGCTATCATTTGAGATTAGAGAATGTTGTTGCAGTTGAAAGAAAATTTAGTGGCCAAGCTAGATATGTGCTTTGGTATACATTTTTTTTTAATGTTTTGGGTACAATACATCATTGTTCCAAAACTGAGAAGTGCCAACGCTTATGGATAAATCAAAGCCCAGATGAAGAACTTGAAGAATTCTTTACAGTTGGGATGAATCTTTATTTAGTTGCATTTGGTATTCTAGGAATTGACAAAAGGAAACATAAACCGGAGGCTTGCATTATTGGGGTTTGTGAATGCACTACTAATTAAAAGAATCAATGAATATGACAAATATATAATTCACTGAGTCAGTCATCAGCATGACCAAACTGCAGAGTTTGTAACGGTTATAAGACTTAAACGTGTCTGTCTAAGTTTACAAGTGTTTTAATCCTTTCTGGGATTTAGTCCTGTCTTGGATGTTTAGCATTCTTCTTAATGCAAATCAATCTCAAAGGTGATCGAAATCAGTTTTTGAAGAAACTAGTATGTACAACGATGCTGACAAACTTATAGAGGACATCAAGCACCTTCATGATAAAATTACTAAAACAAATGACATGGAATTATTTAAAACTTTTAGGACAACTTTATAGCTTCAAGCAGATTAAAATATTATGTTTTGAGTGAGGGAGGGAGTCTGCTCTGGAAATTTGGGAATTAATTGGTGAATTCCAATGCTTCACTGAGTTAACTAGTAGAGGCAAGCTAGTATATGGGTGGAAATGGGCTATTTCAGATAGTGCTGATGCTTGAAGTTGAATTTTTTTAATATTAATTATTAATAAATTATAATGACGTCATTTTTTGCATGTGTCTTTTTCAAGTAGATCCTAGATTGGTCATAATAAATAGATCTGTGAAGAGTTGCAGAAAGTTTAGGTTGGGAGTTGTTTAAATTTGTGTTTTTATATGCATTGTAGTGCTATGCCCCTCTGTTACTCAATGTCTAATCCATTAGAAAATAATACTTTCTTCTTTAAATGCTAAATTTGTGAGACTGCAGCAAGTATGCTAATAACTTCTGTTAAATCTTTTGATAGGCAATCCCTCCCATTACAAGGATGGCACTCACACGTGATACTTGGATAACTGTATTATGCAGAAAATTGAGAGATTGGTGGTTTTGGGTAATGTGACCATCCAGCAAGCTTATATTTGAGAGTAATGTAAATTTTGTAGATTTTAAAGCTTAAAATGACTATGAAACTGATGTGCAGGTTGCCGATGGCGATGTTCCAATTGTTGCCTCACATGGGTAAGTCAGCATGAAATATCAAATATTCATTCTGTGATGTTAATTTATATTCGTTTCCGAAGTCTCAGATTTTGCTAGCATTGCAGGGCGGAGGTTGAAGTATATAAATCACTTGATCCGGGTGTCCGTGTTGTAATCTTAAAAGCATTATGTGACATCCGTGTTGAGGTACTATTATTGTTTGTGTATGTTTTATAATTATATCTTAACTAGGTGGACTGTGGCATAGAAGGATAAGGTCACTTTACCTAATGTTGGCCTGAATCTTATTGGAAGATAATGCTGCAGAGTCCTTCCAGACTGAAACATGAATTACATGCCATTAGGTTTTGGGTATGCTTATGACTTGTGTTTAGTCATGTAGGGTATGAATAAATGCATGTTCTTGTGATTTTCTTAATTAACTTTGAACTTAAGTAATTGGGTTATCTACTTGTCCAACTATATGTTAAAGGTTATATAGCTTGGTATGGTCCTACTTTTAAAAGTTCTTTTGCTGATGTAATGGTGACATAATAATTTAATGGGTGATACTTTGCAGCAAGAAGATATCCGAAGTTATATTGACCACTCACTCAGACATGGTGCTCCACTTTCAACATTCCGTAAAGAGCGTGTTGGGGGTGATTCGCAAGGAATTTCTTATTGGTAATACTTGTGCTTCCAAAATCAACATTTCATTTTTAAGTAGTAAAAATCTTGAAATAATATATTGGAAAGTTGTTATTGATTTAGATCTGCCTTCGGTTTTATTTATTGGTCATTTGATTAGTGCAGGTATGAAGATGACCCAATTATTGGTCATAGGTTATATAGGGAAACAAGAAAAACTGAAGTGGTTCAACCCAAAAAAGGGAAACCAAAAGGTTCAAAGGTCCTTTCTAATACAACATACCAGTGGGAAGCTGTTGCCACTAACTTTGATGAATTTCAAGATGTTTCTGTAAGTTACTGAATTTGGTCTATATATTCATGTTTCCAAGTTGCCCATGAATAAGGGATTTGCTTAAGTAAATTATTTGGTGGCTTTTCTGGGTAAAAACTGTAATGGAATAATAAGGTGATGATTTCAGAGAGAAAGAGCTGGAGGGAGAGAGCTAAATTGACAATTCAGTAATCAGTCTCTTAGATTGTGAATATAAATTGGATATTGTTCTTGTGTGCCCATTGACAAGTCAATCATATTTTTTTTAATGACTAGAAACCTAAGTCAAAATCACTGAACTATAAGTCTGATATGTTCAAGCATTATTGATACTAAATTAATTTTTTTAACCAGACTGGCTGCTTTGACTGTGAGGCAGACATCATTGAGAAGCTACACAAACAATTTTCTACCAAGATTAGTTGGTAGAACATGACTTCTGAAAATCTTGGCATTCTACTCTGGCCATATAAGAATTATAGATCAAACCAAAGGGAACATCACATTTCTGAAAAAGATCTTGGCTGTCTTTGTATTCCCAGGATCTATAAAACTTCTATAAGTTCTAGTTTTTTTCAAAAAAAAAATGATTTATGCATACTCAAATAGTTGATTATAACAATCAAGAGACTCATATAGCTTGTTAAGCCTGGTCCATAATCCTTAATTATTGACTAATCACAAATTTGGCTATTGGTTATGCAGTAAAATGCTCTTTATATACCTCCCTTGAGCATATTCTTTATGTGGTTGACTGGGGTTTGATACTTGACTCTTTAGCAGTTAACCTCATTTAGTCTTGCTTCAGTCTTCACTAATAAGTAATTTGAGGTAAAGAGGAAAATTTTAGCTGCCTTAAGTACCAAGCCTACTTCGATGATCTATTCTTTTATATATTATTTTCTCTTTGATCAATGTATTTTGTATAGTCTGACAATTAAACTTATAAATGATTAATATTTGTCTTTGTCCAGATGATATAATTCATGCATTTCTATTTTAAACAAGGAGGAAAAACTAGATCAGTTCTCCTTTCATCACTTAATGCAATTTTTTCATTACATTGAGCTGAATCTTATTTGATTTTGTTATTCTTCATATTTAGGAGAAGCTTTTCTCTAGTAAAAACAGAACTGAGGCTTCTCTAGGGAAAAAGCTGAAGATAGACATGCTTCCTGAGATTGAGAAAGTTCACAAGGTACTATTTCTTTTGAGATTGAACTTGGCATTCTGTCATGTCCTTTTATCTTTATTTATGGTCCTTCAAGAATCTTAAATGCAATTTTAACTGATATAGAACTTGTTTAATTTTTTTTTTGGGGGGAGCAGAAGAAAGAGAGGTTGCTGAAAAAGCAACATAGACAAGCTCTTCTTCTTGATAACTTCTTGGTTGTTGATGGGCTTGCTACTGGGCGTTCACTTCGTGATAGAAAACCTGTAACTTACACATTTGGTAAGAGCAAGAAAGTTTAACCCATTATCTTTGTTGGCGGCATTTTCATGTTATTGGTGGTTGAAGGCCACTTTATAGAATGCTTTTCATTTTGATTATGTGACTGGATTTTGGCTTTTCATTCTACTGTCCTTTTTGATCACGTACTACTGCCATATCCTGTACTAGACCAGACTGCATTTCTTATGAGTTATGATTAGCTTGTTGTGTGTGAGTCTGAACCCTAGGTATTGCTTGGAGCATGTAGGCTAAATGTGGTACCCAATACCAAAACTGGTCTCGGAGAATGTCTGGCTAATAGAGATATTGTTCTTACTGTACTTTCTCATAGGGCGGTCTGTTTCTGGACCAACCAATGAGTCGTCTGATCTGATGCATGTTTCATCTTGAACTTTAACTACCTACTATGGTAATATTTGCCATAACACACCCCCAAGATATCATCATCATTATTGTTATTATAGGATTATCACTCGTCTTCACTTTTTCTTTTTTACTGAAATATGTTAGTCCAACCCCTCCTTGAGAATAGTAGTGAATAGTGGCAAGGCAGTCTGGAATCAATATAGTTAGTTCAATCTTCAATTATATTTGTTGGATGCACTGTTATCTGACACTGCCTGGAATTCCTCTTTTTTCTTTTTTTTTTTTATTTTGTGGTTGGATGGGACTATGGGAGTCATCTTACTGCAGAAGTTTCTTCATCTGCTGGTGGTGTGCTAATTTAACTTTGGACATGAATGTCATTGCAGATGATTATGATCGATCAATCAATGAGGCTATCAAAATAACTAAGTATGACATTCATCTAAACCTTTACCTCTCTCATCCTGTTCTTGATTTGTTCGTATTTAAGTGGGCTAATTCAATTATGGTCATTTGTACTCATGGCACAAAAATCTGTCCTTTTTCAGACAGAAACCGCCGTCCCCAGAACTACCTAGGAGAGACATAGTAGGAAAACCTGAATCTTTGAGTAACGGTAGACGGAGTGGCCCTTCACATGCTTCGGAACATCTGAATTTCAGTATGCCTTCTCCAACATCAGCTGACTTTGACGATGCTGATGAAGACCACAAGTCTGAATCATTGGATCGAGGGTAAGTATTTTTCCCCCTCTTTATAACTTGTCCTGATAACAGATGCCTTACATATGATTTTAGCTAATAATCTTGTTTTCACATCAGCAACCGGAGAAGACAGAGGCCTATGCGGTATTCAGAGAAAGAGTTTGTAGAAGCATTATCAGATAATGAGGCAGGCTTTGACAGTGATGATGATATTGTTGGAGAAGCTGTATATGATGAAGAATATCTCAGGAAGCGTAAGCAGAGAAGGAACCTTTCTAGTAGTTCCGAAGGGGATGATGAATATCGGTGGGATGAAGACAATGTTGAAGAAGAGGAGGAAGAAGAAGATGAAGATGACGATGATTCCTTGAGTATCAGTGAAGATAGTGACAAGCCCCGGAAATCTAAGCAATTGCCTGGCCGTACTAGGAGGGAAACTAAACTCAGGTCCGTAGGTGATATTCAATCAGGTCTACGGCGTAGTAAGAGGGCCACCAGAAACCGTATCAATTACAAACAATACGAGATGTCAGAATCAGAGCCAGAGTCTGCGAAACCTGAGAAGTTTATTGTATCAGATGATCAATCAGGTCCCAGCGAGAATGGGGATTATATGGTGGAAGATGAAGATTCAGATGGCAATGAAGGCGACGATCAAGAAATGAAAGTAGATAATGAGCCCGAGGCTGAGGCTGAGGCTGAGGCTAATACTGCAGTAGAAGAGATAGAAGAACAAAAGCAGCCTCCTGAAAAATCAATTAGTCCTAGTCAGGAGGAAGTTGAGGGCTCCGGAAAAAGACGGTTTCTTGATTTGAATGAGCTTGCCCCAAGTTCAGGATTCGATGAGGGTCCAAACACGATAACAACGCAAGATGGAGAAAATGATGCTCAAGCTTCTCCTTCTGCATGATTGCAGGCATTGAAGTTTTCTATTAAGGAAGCCAATGTGTATGATTATAGAACTATAAATTTTGTTATAAGCCCCAAAGGAAGCTAACCATCAGATCTCTTCCTATGGCTTAATCTTATGCAGCAGCAGCTAGCTAGCTACCTTGGTGTATGATTTGCCACCAGAAGCAGCATGATACTACTGAGTTGTGTAGATTAGGTAGCCATTTTTTAGTATATCTACATTCAAAAAGGCTCGACGAGAAATGAATGAGAATTTGTTGGGCGTTATTTAGCCCATCCGATCAATGTACAATAACTTTCAGTCAGCGCTGTAACTTTAGAGGTTTTAGATGATCAAGTCCTTTAGTTCTATTAAAATCTCTACGTTACCCCATTATTTAATATTGCAAGTAGAAAGATATAATTATACTTACCGATTATAACATAAATGACAAATCTGCCTCGCTTCATACTTGGGACAGAATCTTTCTATACATTGATATTACTACGAATAATATTACTACTAATGCCTTATCGCTGAAACTCACCATTCTCCCTAACGAGATGAATCTGTCTCACTTCCTCTGGCTTTGCAGTAGCTTCAGCTTCCTTCTTTGCTTCCTCAAGCGTCTGAATCAAGCTTGAAAGACACTTCTCTGCATCATCCATGGGAGATTTTGGCATGAGATTCTCAGCAACATCAGCTGGTGTGATATTGATCTCCCCAATCAGCCTCTCTATTGTGTCAAACAATGCATGCGTCTCAATCTTCAAGTAGTTCCTAGCAAGCACTTTGAACCCATTAAAGCTACAATACGATAGCTCTATATGCTTATCCATTCTTCCCCTTCTGATAAGTGCAGGATCAAGCTTCTCCACATAATTAGTTGTAAACACAATCAATCTCTCCCCTCCACAAGCAGACCAAATCCCATCTATGAAATTCAACAATCCTGAAAGTGTCACTTTGCTGTTACTACCACCACCACCTTCTTCCTTTGCTTCTTTCCTGCCTGTTTCTGCATTCACCTTATTATTATCCCCATCATCATCTAAACCCATCTCTGCTTTCTTCTTCCTCTGCCCTGTAAGATCAAGAGAGCAATCAATATCCTCAATCACAATTATAGACTTACTTGTCGTCTCAATCAAAAGCTTCCTCAACTCTGTGTTATCCTTGACTGCTGTAAGCTCAAGATCATACACATCATACCCCAACAAATTCGCCATTGCCGCGATCATAGTAGATTTCCCAGTACCAGGAGGACCATACAAAAGATAACCCCTTTTCCATGCTTTCCCAATCCTCGCATAAAAATCCTTACTTTTACTAAAAGTAACCAAATCCTCAATGATCTCCTTCTTCTTCTCAGGCTCCATAGCCATTGTCTCAAAAGTAGCAGGGTGCTCAAACACAATGTGACTCCACATTGTCTGCTTATAACTCGGCCATTTATACCCTGGACTATTCGTATACAGCTTCCTCTGCCTATTCCTCAATCGAATCTCCTTCCCTTCTCTCATCACATGATCCAAATATTTCCCAGCAACAACATCTCTGTTCTTATAATGAAAAGTCAATTTATAAAACCTCTTCTCTTGCTCCTGATAAAACGACATGGAAGACCTCGAAGTGGGAGCCATGATTTTGCTGCAAACCCACCAAACCTTGACTCCCTCAAACTCATCCGTCACTCTCTCGTACTCGTCCATGGTGAGTACGAGGTTGCTGTTGTCTTTACCCATCTCTGCTTTCAGCCTTTTCGCGCTTTTGGAAGTGTTGGCACCAAGATATGCCTCCACAGCAGAATAGGCATCACTGCGTTTGAGACGATCGCCCATGAATTCATGAAACGAGATTCGAATGTAAGGGTACAAGTAACCCATGAGCCTGTGAGTGTATTTCTCGAAGAAACGGCGAATTTCGTACGGACAGTATTGTCGTATGATTGCCCACACGAACATGAAGCTGGCTATGGTCGACCCCATTGTTGTCCACATCTCTGTCATGTTAGGAAGCATCATTGATTTGGGATTTTGGGTGTGTGAGTATGAATTATGAAATGAGTTTTGGATTGTGAAGTGAGAAACAGAGAGAGAGGGAAAAAGCGAAGAGAGTGGAAAGTGGTGTGGTGTGGTGTGGCGTGGCGTGGCGTGAAGGAATGGATGGGAATTGAGAAAGGATGAATTTTTATGAGCAAAATGAGTCAAATGACACTAGGAGCAGTATAGTACATCACGAGATTTGTAAAATATATTGGCTTCCACTAGTGTGTTTGAATGAATGTTGACGGTGGTCCAATACTCACAAAATGGAGATGAAAGAGAAAGAGAAAATCAGAAAGAGAAACCAAGAAGTGTGAAGTGTGAACTTTCCAATTCCATGTGAACTTTCCAAATGATATTAATAATTATATATATAAATACTGTAAAGATAGAAGCCAATTTTATCCAATTATTATTTATATATTGCTAAATTTTCTAATATAATATAATCCAAAACAACAAACTTAGATGATTTTTTTGTATATATCATAATTAATAAGTGAGTTGATGAATAAAGAGATAAATATTCCCCTTATTTCTTTACAATAGCAAACACGACCTCTCTTTATAATATTCACTAAAAAATGAAATTGTAATGTCAATATTTATTTATCTCTCTAAAAACTTATTTATATGAACACATATGAGAAAGAAATTTTTTAGATTGATTATTAAGCTCAAAGATAACACAAAAAAATCAGACAAAATTATAATAGGGACTAATAACTTAACAAATAAGAAAATTTAAAAATAAAAATAAAACGAAAAAATAATTTAAAAACCATATAACAAAATCCAATAATCCATCACATAGTTCGAGGAACAATATGAAATTTTGACCAATAACTTAAACTTTATTATCTTGTATAAAATCTAAGTATGCATTTGAATAAAATATCAATTTCTCAACTTTATCAACTATTTTCGGTTTCTCCTTTTCCATACTTGAATTCAAAAAAGTTTTGAACCATAATAGAGATGAAAGGGAGTGAGAAATCAACGAGTACTGGATCTAGCCAAAAAGCATTATTTTTAATAAATTAATGAACTCATTCAAATTTTTACTAAAAGAGATGCCCCCATTTGATAATTGAAAGCATCTCATCAATCAAACAAGATTGAATCCCATAGATGATACTTGAAAAACCAAAACAGAAAGGAAGAGGGAAAAGTTCATGAATCAGAGAGCAAACAAAGAAAACAGGAAAGTGGGTCTCTCAAATGACAAATCAATCAAATGTGAGTGAAGTATGAAACATGAATGAATGAATCTATGTGGTGAAGTTGGTACTTGGCTGTCACTTGAGATAATGGTATAGACACATTATACATATATTGGGGTCCTTCTCATGCTCACTTTATACATTTTTTTATTTAATGCACATTTGATTTGCTTGCTTCTTAACTTATTGTTTGCTTATAAGGCTTGTCATTGTCCACAAGTTACATAAAGTCGAAAAATAATGACACACACGAGCATCATTATAGAAGATCGTGTAAGCCCACTAACGATTCCCAAATTAGACCCACGTTAGATGACTTACTTTTTGGGTAGGTAGTAATAAATTAAAATCTTCATATATAGTTGCACTTGCACTCGGTGATTTTAATCACGTTAGGATTTGTTAAAGTTAAGGTCATTTCAAGAATTTCAACAAATTAAATCTGTAACTTTATGAGATTTGTCTCAAATCCTTGTTTTTCTTATTCAAGGGCTTATTATAACCTTACACTAAACGCATGATGAATATTTAATGTGGATAACCCTTACCAAAGGAGGCCAATTATAATGACGCAAAGAGTTGTGAGGTCATCAAACTAATTCCTATTTGAGCTATTATGCCATAAGTTAATCATTATTATGGTGATATATATATATATATATGTGTTCCCAAGAAGGATTAGATAGGTCATTAAATCCACATGTCAAAGCTCCATTAATGACTTTGTTAAAGAAAAAATAATCTTCTTGTGGTGAAAATTAGTTATCCTTAATCAGTCAAAACTCAAAAGGAAAGAAGTTAAACCTAGTCTGAAAAAGTGGGAGATGTTGACAAGGAAGAAGAGTACATAATCACATGGTAGAAGAATCTCAGCCTCCTATCACAGGAAATGCATGTTCAATTTTGTTCATGACTGATATGTATGAGTTTTCCCTTTTGGGCCATGTAATTTTTCTGGTTAATAACTTAATATACTCCTATAATTTCACCTTTTAAATTCTTTAAACGATATACATAACTAAACTTCATTTTTTGGCTATTTCAGAAATTAACTACACATATCTCTCTCTCTGCATTTTTATTTTTTAAGGTGTTAAAGCTTCCTAAAAAAATGTATCAATTTAAGGTATTTTAACTTTCTAAATAATATGAAGAGAACATAATTATCTCTCTTTTTTTTTTCTTTCTCTTCAATTATTGTCAATCCAAACATATTATTTCTGCCTTGGAATGGAAAAGATTCCTCTATACAAAGTTGCATTTAATTTATTTTTTT
>QANZ01034935.1:267823-308251 GCA_003254925.1 Chamaecrista fasciculata
TTTTATGTTGTTGTAAAACTTTTTTAAAATTTTTGGTCAAAGTTTGCAAAACTATAAATTACATAATCTCGTGGTCTTAGCTTGGTAGGCTTACTAGAGTTTGGGCCTTGAAATTAGAATCAAGTGGGTTTAAACCAAAAATAATTCTATACACCTGTTGATGTGAGCTCCCGGTGATCCAAATTTATTATCTCTTCTTTTTCTCTGTTACTTTATTTTGCTTATGTTTTGTTGCCCTCTTCTCTCTCATTTTTTTTTTCTTGTTGAATAGTAGGAATCATCCTCTCCCTTTATTAATGAGGTATTTTTTTATAATCAAATGATGAGATTTTGATTTTGGTGAAAATTAACTTTTCAACACATATTATGTTCAACTCTTAGCTATATGCCACTTAAGTTAAAAATTATCACAATTGAAGAAAAAAAACGAGTTAGATTATAAGTCAGCCCGAGCCTAAAATGATCTTAATGACATATATTTGACTTTCAATTGCAAATGCTAAATGGGGGCCTGGGTACACATAGTTTTAAAGTGCTCAACCTCTAATCTTTGCCAATTTTTAAGTACTCAACTTATTATGCAGCGTGAAGAGGATTATATTGACAAAAGAAGGCTATGATCTGAGGTCAATGATTGTTCAGTTTTAAAGTTGGTAAAAGCACCAAGGGAAGATTGGTAGCAACTAGCAAGTTATTCTTAGGCCTTTCTCATCATTCATTCTTTGAAATCCGAAGCACCGTCATCAGTTGGTAAAGTATTAGTTTATAATCCACTACTTCGTAAATTTTACTCTTACATGGAGAATATAGATTTGAATTTTATTTTATTGTTGGTAATTATATAGGTTAGAATTTTGATGATGCAGTTTAATGAAAATGGACGAAAATCAATCTCTCCGATAAGCATTGGCTAGTCTTTGCCGGAATGCTAAAAGTGTCCTAAATATCAATTTATCTTGAAATTTCTACTAGAACAACTTAATTGATGAAGCAAGGATTTCAAAGAAAGAAAAATAAAGTTCAAAACACACAGCTTTTACTGCTTTTAAACCTTTCTGGTTAAAAAAGAAAAGAAACTCCTTTTAAACCTTTATTGAGATTGAGATTTGAGAATGCAATAATAAGCAGTGATGCAATTCAGCCATTGGATCTCTGCTTCCAAGGCTTCTGCTCTCAACCCCTTTCCACCTTCTTAAAAAAAAACCCTTTGGAGATGAATGAACAACCAGGCGAGTGATTTACAAAACTTGAATTTGTGATACTTCCACCCAAAAAGAAAAACAAAAGAAGAGAGAGAATCAAGGACCAATAAATAATAATGAATTCAAACGGGGCTATTTATACAGGGGACGGCGTTTCTCTATCCAAGCTCCACAGTATATACAATAATCGATGGCTATAACTGCAAAACTTGTTTTCTCAGCGAATTCAAAGATGGCATCTATACCTCAAACTGTCATCTCATATTGCAGCACTGAGGCATTGTCTGCCTTTGTAATTTATCCCACATACACATCATCTGCCTTGGTGATTGGTAATGGGCTGTGTAATACTCTTCTATGCAACCAAATTGGCAGAATTTTAAGCTGTGCAAATACTCTACTGGTTTCGTCGTGTTAAATTGCTCCACCCACATTCCCATACTTACATCTTCCATTTTAAACAACTGCATTAAGAAAGAAATCATGGAAACGTTAATCCCAATACAAATTGTATCAAGCGAAGTGGTGAACACTACACAGTTACTTGAGCTTGACCCAGAAAAATTCAGAACAATGCTCACTTACCCTTAATCTATGCCTTTCAAATTCAGATACAACGTAGCGAGCAATATCAGAAGACAAGATATAGCCCGGTCCATTAGCATAGGGTGGGTAGTCCTCTTCTGGCCACTCCTAAAAAACGAACCCAGGAATAAATCAATATTTAGAGGCACCAAAACATTACAAACAAGTTAAATAAGAAGTTCAACATGCCTATAAATTTCTACAAACAAGCTACTTGGTGGCATATCTAAATAACCAAGTCCATGAAATCTTTTTCAGAAAACTTCCACCCCTGAACCCTTGAAAGAAAATTGCAAAATACGTTCCAAATACCTCATATGTCACAGCCCATTTACCATAGCGCAAGGGCTTGTGGTAGTAATTTATGTTCCCAATATAAAAGCTCCTATCATCCGGAATGCTAGATGCTAAATCCAGAACAGCGTCCACTTTTACAAAAGTGTCATCATCACCCTTCATGATGTACTTGGCCGAAACAGTACGGACCTATAATCAATGAAGCAAATCTTATATGATTACAGAAAAGTTCGTATTATTTCGAACTAAAAACCATTTAATCAATTTAACAACTCACCCCATATTCACAGATGGCCGCTGTTTTCAGGACAACAAGGTCATAGTTATCCATGTAAGGTACTACAACAATATCACCAAAAAATTCTGCTTCCTTCTTCAATTCTGCATTAACCTCTTTTCTTGGATGCTGTCAAAATATTGATCAATGTTCAGAACCACAGAATGGACGACACAAGGAACCAAAATGTAACAACCAAAATGAACAGTTTATAAATTTGTCATCATTACCGGTGCTACAAAGAAACGAGCCACCACTCTTGAAGATTTGATGAGCCTATGCTGCATCCATGACTTCCTTACAGCCATCCGCTCAGCAAAATGATTCCCAGCAGAAAGGATACCAATGAATAAATCAACGTCAAAGTGAGGAAGAGGTGGGGCACGCCATCTGTTTGACCAATCAAGATGCTTCTGTGGGGCAAAACTTGGATGTGATGAAGGCAAAGTGGCAGCAAATACAGAGTGGACTTCGATGTCCCCACTCAATGAAAGCCCAGTGGCATCCTCAAGAGTAAAACCCTGATGAAATTAAAAAGTCATCTTAAGAAATCATAAAAATTCATGTTGAGGTAGATAATAAGCTCAAGTACATTACTCACAGTGCGGTAGGGAAAAGAGGCCACATGCCTCCCATCAACATTAACATGATAGCCCTCCAGTCCGGCACTAAGTGTAAGAACAAATAGTTTGTTCTCAGCAAATGGGAATGGCCAGTCAACTGATACTTTTTTTGTCCGCCCTATCAATCTATTCAACCACCATCTTGCCTTTGACTCCTCTGCATGATTGTCATCATCCCGGATCCATTTCTCACACTTCACCAGCCCATCAACTGCAGTAACATAAAGAATAACTCCATTTGATTAAATTATGAAGGAAATAACTAAGCAGTAGATGGGGAAAATCAGCAGAAGAATAGGAGTATGATACAGTATTCAAATAAACGTATAATATAAGAGGCACAAGTTTCAATCAGGGATGACATTAGAGCCGGGAAATGTTAAGGTTCCTACTTCCTACTTTGCACCCCCTCTCTCTCTCTCTCTCTCTCTCTCTCTCCATAACATTTCCACCACTACTTAATTGAGCAGACCAAACATCCATCCTTACAACATCAGAGTTCAGCTATGCTAAGACATGATCACTTCCAGAGAATCGAGTGAAAAAGCCGTTCAGTTTTACTTTCTTCAAATGAGATTTGTCGACAAATAAGAGAATTCAAATCAGTTCTTCCTCATCCTTACGCCTGAACTATTATGCTATACCATCTATGCAATTGTTCAGTTCTACATCTTCCAGACGTAGTACCATCTATCTAGCACATAAACCATCCATGGTAAAGAAAGTAATGGCGGTCAAGTTTTTTACAAACCATATATTTTCCATTATCAAGCATGCCAAGTCCTGAACAATAAACCAAATACTAATAATTCAACCAAGAAAACAAAACGTTAATAGTTCATTAAGTTTACGCTATAGCGTCAATTTCACACTTACCAGTCTCTTCATCAGCCTTGGATTTCCAACCATCACACCGCAAAGCTGAACCCCACTGCATCCTGTAACAGGTGTTTAGCTCAATCACAGGCTTACCACTCCAATCTCCTTTCAATCTGGGATTGAAATGCAAAACCCTCGGAGGATCCTCGCCATCCACAGTTTTCAAACCCTGTAACTCCATCTTGAACTGAGACACCATCACCGCCGCTTCATCATCCTTGGGTTCAAATTCCGGCCGCGCCGCCAACGGCTTCGCCACAACCGTTATGTGGGACCCCAATGTCAGTCCACAAGGAAGGAACATGACTCGCCCATGCGCCATAAACTCCGACCCCGATAACGAAATCGAACGCGGACAGGAATCCGATCGGTTTTTCGACTTGTCGGCCGCGGCCTTCTTCGATTTTCCCGATTCCAGTTCTTGCCAAATTTTCTTCCCCACTTCCCAAGCATTCTTAGCAGACTTGTACAACTCTAAGGACCCATCCTTGCCGCGCGAATCAAATGTACTGTTATCGAAGATCAAGCCTGAGAGAATCCGAATCTTTTGCTGAGCGAGTTGGTGGCTCGGAATGGGTTGGTAAGCGTTTAGGGAAACTTTCTCAAGAGGGCGAGAGGGGGCTTCTCTTTCTTCCAAGTCCTCCTCGCTCTCAAGTCTAGAAGGACGAGTCAAGAACTCCTGAGAAACAGAACTGAATCCAGTTTTGAAAACGAAAGGGATTTCCACTGTGACCAACAGTAAATACAAGAGACCAACTCCGATCAGAATCTGAATGGATCTTTGCCTCGTTAACGACACGAACGTATCTAATTTCTCTATTCTGCCTCCTCTCTTCATCTCTGATTCGTCGTGAAACCAGCAACCAAAAACCTAGAAATGGCAAGCAAGAACCCTTGCCAAAAAAGATTCCAAGTTTGATTGAACTTTGTAGAGATTCGACCGTTCAACGAAAAGATAATCCCAAATTCCCAATATTTATCTAGTGCCCTAAATCTCTCTCTCTCCCCCACACACACCTTTAAGTTAAACAGAAGTACCGTGAAAGCGGAGAGAGAGAGAAAAGGTGGAAGAAGATGAAGACCGAGTAGGTCAGCGACACCGAAATTCGAAAAAGAACGCGTCACACAGAGATGGAGACTTGGGTTTATAAACTGTAAGCGAGATTAATAAAGTGTAGAAGGTGTTTCGGTTGATTATTCGAGTCGGTGATGCTTGCATTTTCCGGGAAAATTGATGGAATTTTCTGCTTTCCGAAATGGAAAAAGAATATAATAAAAGCAACACCTTTTGAAATTTCAAATCTTTAAATTAATAATACCATAATACCATAGAATAAATATGAAAAGTCGACGTCCGCAAAATTAACTATCTCTACTTTAATTGGGTCATATAAAAAATTGAATGCCTCAGTGTGCTTGCTGGGGGTACCAATCAAGCATTAAGTACCACCAACCAATTCATAACGTTAATAATTATTGTAAAGGACTAAAATTTTTGTGAATAGAGAGATTAAGCCAATAATAGAGATTTGAAATAGAGATTAAGCCAATAATCACACTTGGTTAAGATTGAGACTCTTGTCTTATAAAGGTGAGGGTTCGAATATTTTGATCAAGCAGTGTTCATACTTGAACGTATGAGGTTATTTTTATTTATACTATCAATATTTCTTTTTAATTATATCCTAACATTGGTGATATAATTGACAAAAAAACATGTCGGGTTGGAGCATAATTGACTCAAATGTAAAATGTTTAGGGTATAATTGATAGAAAAAAAAACGTTAGGAGTATAACTGAAAATAATCTCATACATTGAGAGTACTAACAGTATTTTTGTCTTTCAATCAATATAAGAGTCTTATTTAATAGGAGTAACTAATATGTAAATTTTTATTCTAAATTTTGAAATACGTGGAGAAGTCTTCCTTTACCTTAGTGAAACATCAGCATTTACTTCTACTTAAATTTTGTATAAAAAAATAGAGAGATTAAAATGGAATCTCACGAGGATAAAACCAAAAACTGTGATTAGATATCTAATTATCTACAAATTTTAGTATTTTACCATTTTCCTGCCTCATTCACGTGTCCCTTTCCTGTGGGCATAACGTAACGGTTTGATTCGTTGCAGTGAGAAACTTTCGAACTTAATTACAACTCACACAACTTAACCCATCCGAAATTAACTTAATTACGCTTTGGAATTAAACTCCCTGCTCTACATTAACTCTTCATAAACTAGAAAATGGTAGCACTTACCTAGTTCACCGGTTGTGGGCTGCAAGAGCCAAGAGTCGAACAAGAACCTGCAAGAGCTTCACAGGGGGCCCTGCGAAGAGTACTCCGACGCTCAAGTTAGTAAGAGAGTGATAGGAGAGTAAGAGAATTCTGGAGTGCAAAAAGTAGCTAACTTTGAACTGCTGAGATGGGCTCTATTTATAGAGCGGGGGGAGAGAGGTGGTCAGCGCGCGGGGCGGATCACGTGACCAGACACGATCTCCACCAGCGGAGATGGTGGAGACCGAGATTTGCGGAGCAAGGCAATCGTGGGTGATTGCGTGTTACTTAGGACGGCGGGCGCCAAGCAACTGGAGATCGTGGGCGTGAACAAGTCCGTAGCCCACGATCTCCTGCAACGTGAATTGCGGAGCAAGGTAGTCGTAGATGACTACGTGTTATTTGGGGGGGCGTGCGCCAGGACCCTGGACGGATCATGGCTGCCCCTAACCATGCAGAGGGCGCCCGATTGGCTCGAGGGCGCCTTGCAAGGTGTAGAAGGGAGAAGAGGCCCAGTTCGAGGGTCGTTTAGGCGTACGCCCAAATAGTGATGTATCAACTCTAATTATGTTTCTTTTCTTCTTTTTTGTAAGTTTACGTTTCTTGTTCAAGCAAGAAAGAAAAATCCACAAGCACTTTTTTTCCCTTTTAATTTTGAAATCAAAATGACAGTTAAGAAGTGATTATCAAGGCAGTTTGACTAATGTGGCATGGTTACGATGTTTATATCGACGTATTATTTTTTTGTATTTGTAAACTTTGGTTTTCAATAAAATATATACAAGGATTTCTTTTTTTTATAGGAAATTTCATTTAATTGTAAAGCGGGAGTGAAAATCACGCCAAGTTTATTCATATTGTAGAGTTGGGCGATACAAACAAAACTAGAAGTTGTTTTCTCAAGTCTCAACGGCTAGTGTCAAAGACTCAAAAGTATTTGGCAGCAGTGGCACACTGTTCTGTCTTCTGTGGCTTGTAACTTTAACATGTGACGACGTTCTTTTTATAGTATAGAGGTAAGAATTTAAAATAAATAAAATACCAATGCTTAAATAAAAGCAATCAGATATATAAATTAACAAATAATTGGTTACATTTTTTTTGGTAAGTAATTGGTTACATATTTAATTCTGTATAGGTAAGATTTTACGTCAAGATTTTATTAGAGATTTATCTGTTTTTTTTTTACCTTTTTTAATTAATCAAAATTATTTATTGCTTAGATTATAAAAGGAATAAGTGAGTATGAATTATGGTTATATAATATTATTGATTTTGGCCTTTTGGGTAAATATTAGTCTTAGATATATCTAGATTGGCGATTAAGCACGAAAAGGAGAGGGAGAGAAGTTGGACTTTTTCCTCCTCCATCATCCTTTTCTCTTGACAAAATTAAATATTTTAAATTGAAATATTTTTCTCCTAATTTACAATTTGAGATATTTAAAATTTATAAAGGGAAATGAGAATGAGGGATTAAAAGTTAAAACTCTATTTGGTTGTCTTGTTTTCTATTTTTATTTTTACTAAAAACAGAAAATACGATTAAAAATGTGTTTTGTACAATTTTTTTAAAATATTTTTTAAAACAAGATGAAAACAAAAAAAAATTGTCAAAAACGTTTTCAATATTTCTAAAAATAAACTTTTTGATATTTTTCAACTTTACACAAAAATGAATTATTCAATCATGTTAATATTATCATTTAATAATAGCCAGACTTAAAAGTACATAAAAATTATAGTTATTTAAGTTAACATAATTTGAATATTAATAAAAAAAGAGTTTTGGACTTCATTAAACAAATATGTTTCTTAAATATTGAAAATAAAATAAAATTTTAGAAATAAAAACAAAAAATAAAAATAAGAAATATTTTTTTAAAACCAAACAGCACTCAAATATCATTAGTACCTCACTATCTTCTCTTTCAATTTTTAACTTTTCAAACAATGAGAGGATGTTAGGCTAAAAAATAAAACAATGAGAGGATGGAGATCCTCCCCCCTCTCTCCTTTTCTTGTCTTTAATCATCAATCCAAACATATGGGTTTATTTTGATAATTGGAGGGAGAGGGGGATATGTAATTGGAGGAGAATGAGATTAATTTCTTTTTGTTTTTCTCTTTTTTTGGGAAGTAACTTTTTCTCCCGAATACCTCAAATTAGGATATTTGAAATTTATAAAGATAGACGATGATTACTTATTAGAGATTAAAAACTAATATTTCATGATCTTCTTCTCCAATTTGTAACTTTATGTACTAGGGAAAGAGATCACAATTCTCTCTTCTCCTTCTTCTCCTCCTTAATCTCCAATTCAAACATAATTAGGAATCTACCTATGAAACAAGGATACTTCATTTTCAGGGCGTGTCACCATGTCGGACACAGACATGACACCCATACGACACATGTATAGAAGTTTCAAAATATACAAATAATTTTTTGTGACTTTAACATAATAAATAATAGAAAATAATGACACATATGATATATATTATGAATATATATTGTAATTATTGAAATTTTCATCAAAATTTAAGAATTTTAAATTATTTGTTATTTATTTAAATATATGTTGTATTCGTGTCAGTGTTCATGCTTCATAAGAATCTACTGAAGCTCCAGTCCTCTCCTTCTTATACTCTCCCTCACAGGGTTCAATGTAAGTTTTCCCAAGTCAAATATTTCGGGAGGAGTTGTAATTTATCCCATATTGTCCATTTTTCATTGTCTTTTATAAAAACAAGTCAAATCTATAATTCTCTCGATTGCTTTTTTCTTTTTTGAGCCAAATTTCTCTCGATTTCAGTAGTGATAGTTTTTTCCATATCATTTTTCTATATATGTTTCTAGTTATAGTCTTTCTTTGAAAAAAAAAACTTTTTTTTATTATTTTGAGTTATGTCTAAACATCTATGTTAAAAACCTTTCCCTCATTCATTAAATTAATAGAGGAGTTTATGGCATTTACAACTTTAAGAACTATTCTTATACACAACAAGTATAAGGATATCATTTCAGCCAAAAGAAAAAAGTATAGGGATATCATTTCATTGGCTTATATTTTGCTTCTCTAATTCCATAATATCTATAAATTATTTTTCTGTTGTATTTTTAAATTTGAGTTATCTAATCAATTATAAATATTCTTAAGCTTTTCTATAATATGATTTGGTAAAATTTGATACTTCTTATCAACAAGATAAACAATAATATTTTAATGTGAAATCACTCAAAAAACAAACAAATAAAATTAATGAGTTATATCTAATTCAACATTTGTCAAATTAACATTGTTGGGGCTTAAAAAAAATTGTTAGTTCTTAAAAGTTAATGGGTCAAAGTGCACTTTTGGTCCCATAACTTTTGTTTAGCCTTCAATTTGGTCCCATAACTTTTTTGTTGCACTTTTGGTTTCATATCTTTGTAAAACGTTGCAAATTTGGTCCCGTGTCACTTTTGGTCTCATATCTTTTGATCAAGTTGCAGAATTGGTCCTATATCTTTGCAAAAACTTTCACCACCAGTCCCATCTGATTAGAAGATATTAGACCAATTTCGCACCTGACCCAAAGATATGGAACTAATTCTGCAACCTGACCAAGGGATATAGGACCAATTTTGCAACATGACCCTAGGATATGGGCCAAAATTGCAACACGGGACCAAATCTGCAATTTTAACGAAAGATACGGGACCAAAAGTACAACAAAAAAAGTTATGAGACCAAATGGAGACTTTAGTAAAAGTTATGGGACCAAAAGTGCACTTTGGCCTAGTTAATGAGTTAAAATTAAATTTGGCAAAACAAACAAGGAGCTAAAATAAAAGTAATCAAATGTAAGAAACAAACTGAATTAGGCTCAGTTCGTTTGCACTTATAATCAAATTAGATTAAATTATTATAATCGTAATGTAATGTTCATGTTCGTTTAAGAATTTTTTCTGATTAAATTATAATCATGATATTTATAATCAAATACACTTTATACCTCTATATATATATACCTACTTTACCTATACTCTAATACATTTAATCAAACATCACAAGGCTAAAATGGTAATTTACCTGAAATCGGTCGACCGATTTATCGACCTGAGACTGCAATCAGGGCCCAGCGTTTGGTCGATCGGTGCAAAAAATGATCGACTAAATGCCTTTTTTATCACATTTTTCCAAATCGGTCGACCATTTTATCACCGATCGACCGAATGTCGAGTCCTGGTTGGAAACATTGATACAGTTTAGTCCTTCCGGTCAACCACTCCGTAGGCAAAAATAGTGTTGGTCGACCAAACCCAATAATCACCTTAAAAGTTGCTTATTATTATAATCAGATTATTGCGCTTTCTGAGACAAACAGTGACATAATCAAATTTTTTATAATCAATAATCGCATCCAAACACCCCTTGATTATTTTTCAAATCACATTCCACTTTTTTCAACTTTATCTTCCATTTTTACCCCTATATAATTTATCAATTTCCTCACACTTCTATCTACCAATCATAATCATTACATATCCATTTCAATAATTTCACCCTAATAATCAACATTCATTCAAACAATATATCAACAAATAGTCTTATTTGATTATAATCACATTACGATTATTATTTAATTTAATTTTATTATAAGTACAAACGAACTGAGTGTTAGATTATTTGAAAAAAAACATACTTTTGCTTAAAAATAATAAATTGTGCTTTGTTCCTTTTACTTTGACTGCATAGAATTTTTTTTTTTTGGCCTGGAGGCTGCGCGCATAGGAAATTTGTGAAAGAAAGGAAACAATGATGAAACAGAATTTCATAATCTTTGAGTAAATTCTCATATGAATAGACAGGTCTAGACTGATTGAGATGTGTTTGTTTCTCACGACCATTACCTATTTTTGAACGAAATAAGTTAAATAATTATGGGGATAGTGAAGGCAATAAATTCAACAAGTTGTCGTTACTCTTTAACGTTACTTTCATGGCGCATTGCAAAGTAAAACAGATTTTTTTTTTAAATGTAAAACAAATCCCAAGCGAAGCAAAACTTTAACTAATTAAATGAGCAAATTTTTTAGATAAAATTTAGATTACAAAATAGAAACTCGAATGGTATCGTATAATCATCAGTTTAACTACCAACTCCCAATTACGAAATTTGTGATTATATATCTAACATGGAGTTTTGTTTAACGAAATCTTGAATTTTGGTGTTGAACAACATATATAGTCGTTGATGTATATGTATGCGTTGGATATAAGTGGGTCATCCATCTCATGTTGCTGTTGTGTTAACAAAAACTGAGGTTATTAGTTGGAAAGTAACGACTATAAACAACACTGTTTTGCGTTGCTTTACCAGAAAAAGTGACAACCGGTTTTGTCGTTGCAAAGCGGAAAGCAAATGAGACCGTTGCAGCGTCTTCATTCCATTATCTGCTATTTTATAAGAGTAAATTAATAATTTAATTTTTAAATATTAAAATATACAATTTAATTATTTAAATAACTAAACTTTTTTTTTAATGGAAAACTAAACTGTTAACTCAATCATATTTCAAATAGTAAATTTATTCATATATATATATATATAAACTCACCCTACCCACTTCTTAATGATTAATTTGCCTTTCAAGCAAATTCACTGTATTTATATATTCGTAGCACAAAATGGATTGTTTAAAGTATTTTATATACTTCTATGAAAAAAGTATTTTATATAGGACAATGGGAGCGCCGTTCAGAGAAAGATTCTCTTATCAGATTGTATGATAATTGATAGCATTATAGTAGGAAGAATAGACACTCATACGGATACGCGACACGATACGGATATGAATACAGTGACATGTCAAACTTTCAAAATGATATGACACAACACGGCATATATTTATATATATAAATAATTAAATCAAATATTCATAAATTTTAATAAAAAATTTAAAAATTATAATATTTATTCATAATATATGTCATATGTATTATTATTTTTTATTATTTGTCATATTAAAGTCACAAAAAATTAATTTTATATTCTAAAATTATAAATATGTGTCGGTGGGTGTCGGACACTGACACGTGTCCGACACGCCCTCAGAATGAAGTGCATGCTTCATAGTTATACAAAGACAATACAGAGTATGTAATATTCACACAATAATATCTGGGCTCTATGATCCAACTCAAACTTAAGTCATTCATGCAAATTTTACACGCATTATTTTGTGTTGGCATTATTTTAAACATAATTCAATCCAATGCTTTTTGAATTTTATTTAATATTTTTAATAAAATGATCAAAACAATTAAAGATAATTCAATCCAATACAATATTCAATATTCAAGTATTAATTTTTGTATATTTATTTTGAAAAGAATTAAATTAAAAAATTTATCATTTACAAATTAATTAAAGTGTGGATTTAGTATAATATATTTGATGTTTGATGGAATTAATTAGAAGAAAGCATAGTGTTGGCTGGAAATCGGTTGGCCAGTGGTATGTATCTGTCGTATACGCTGGAAAGTTCAAGTTTTTTAATATTTGGATAAATTAAAGCTTCATGTGGCTGAGTGCCTCAAGCTAAATAAATATAAGCTCAGACATAACATAATTTAATTATCGTGATTCCCCTTAATGCTGAGACTGTGAGGCTCTAATTGCATACAATATTCACTGTCAGTTATTTTTTTAATAAAAATTAGAGATATATATTCACTATTAGTTGGCTGATAAGAGGTATATATGTAATCTTGACCTGTCAAATCATAAGTTTTCTATTGAAGAAGGGAAGAAATTCGTTACTATTATATCCTCATGGTCGCATTCCTCCCTGGATTCCGGTATTAGTGTATTACCATTGTTTCTTCAATTTTTTTTATTTTTTATTTTTTTGGGTAAAATGCAGGAAAGGTACCTGTGGTTTGGCCTAATCTCACTTTTATGACGTGTGGTTTCAAAAATTGCACATTAGGTACCCGTGTGTTTCGCCGTTAAACAGAAGCAGTACTTGTGTAATTTTCCGTTAAATTTTTGACAGAAAAAGTAGTATTTCTGGTTTCAAAAGTTGCACATTAGGTACCTGTGGTTTTGCTGAAGCTTGAACTACATATTAGCTTCATATTTTGAACATTAAACGATGAAACCCAACACTCTCTTCATCTTTATCATCATCTTCTTCCTATAAACTCAACAAACTCTCATTTCTCATACGAATTTCAAATTCCACNCATTAAACGATGAAACCCAACACTCTCTTCATCTTCATCATCATCTTCTTCCCATAAACTCAACAAACTCTTATTTCTCATACGAATTTCAAATTTCACTCATCAAATTAAATCAGAAATCACACACACACACACATAGATATACACATTAATCAGAAATCACCCGAATTATCATCTCCAAATTTCTCGGCGGATTTTGAAGCAATTTCAAAGATTTAGGGTTTTCAATTTGATTTAATGAAATTAGGGTTGTTGAAATTGCAGATCGCAGAGGGTTTCTGTAATACCCCAAGGTACCATGTTAGACATTAGACTTAGCATTTGAGTTAAAAGTAAATTGTGTAGTTAATCTAGAAGTCCTTATGAGCTTGTGGTTAAATTTTGAGAGCAACCTGACAAAAAANAGGGTTTCTGTAATACCCCAAGGTACCATGTTAGACATTAGACTTAGCATTTGACTTAAAAGTAAATTGTGTAGTTAATCTAGAAGTCCTTATGAACTTGTGGTTAAATTTTGAGAGCAACCTGACAAAAAAATTTTATCCGTGTTTCATTTTAATTTTATTATAAGACACTTTTGAGTAAAAAATAATAAATTATAGATATAATATTTTTGAAAGGAAAATATATATTTGGAACCTACTATTTTCAATGAATCCAACAATATAATTTTTTTCAAAAATCTCTATTTCTAGAACTTTTGAGTTTTAGGGACTGTTTTGAAAGAATTTAAATGTTTTTGGGCAATACTATGGATCTAGCCTCTTTCTCCTTGCATCAGAATTACTTTTTTGCCCCCCCCCCAAATTTGGCCAAAATAGCAAAACAACCCTTTCTTTAACGAAAAATTACACAAGTACTGCTTCTGTTTAACGGCGAAACACACATGTACCTTATGTGCAACCTTTGAAATCACACGTCATAAAAGTGAGATTAGGCCAAACCACAGATACCTTTCCTGTATTTTACCCTTTTTTTTTTCTAAACAATCCAATCTAAAAATTAAGACAGTAGCACAAGTTTAGATTGGTAAAGAATTGATCCTTAGTCTGCCGGATTAGAACTAGAAATGTATTGAACAACAACAAAAAAATGTAAAAGTAAGATATATATTATTTTTAATCACTTTGTCATTCAAACAATTTTTTTTTTTGCCTGAATAAAATATCATTAAAAGGGACAAAGCCCAAAAGAGAAACAACCAGCGTTCAACCAAAAATAACACACAGTCCAAAAGGAACCAGAAAAACACAAACTAAACAAACTGCTAGCCAACACCATCTCTACCAACTTCAGCTTTCTCCGCAACAAGACAATCCTCAGACAAGACCTGGGCCAACGAAGATGGGGTGTGGACACCCAACCTATGGGGCACATCTTCTTAGCGGCCAATTTGGCAACGAGATCCGCAGCCATGTTTGCATGCCTAGAGATCAACCTCAGAGAGAAATTAGGATTAGAGTTAAACGAAACTCTAATGTCAGAAATGATAGCTTCACACTTCCGGTCAAAAGTGTTAACCCCTTCACTAATTGCTAAGAATAAATCCCTGCAGTCAATTTCAAAAACCACAAAATCTAAGGCTAAAGCAGTAGCCATATCACAAGCTTTTTTCTTCATCCCCCAAACTGCTATCATCAACAAGCCACTTCCAACACCACTTCTCAATCGAAATAAATCCCACCACATCCACTCTAACTGTCAAAGAACAGCTGAACCAGGCTCTTCTCACCCAATCACAGGAAAAGCAGTAAGTGCTCCACAGTTTCAGGGTGCTCTTCATAGCAAGGGCACCATGCATTCACAGCACATCTTCTCTTCATCAGATTCTCTTTAGTAGGAAGAGCAGAACTGCAAGCTCTCCACAAGAAATTCTTGACCTTCGGGGGAGTTTTAAGCTTCCATATAGCCTTCCACAACCCACTAGGCACAAACTCTGAACTTCCAGCACCAGCATTGCTTACAATAGATGACTTCAAACCCTTTTCATAACCAGATTTCACTGAGTAAACACCATCCTTACTATAAGCCCAGATTAATCTATCACTCCTCTGATATCTAGGGATGGGAATCCTCAAAATAGCTTCCTTCTCCTCAATAGTAATCCAAGGGGCAATGCAGTCAAGATTCCATCTGCCATCCACAATTAAATCTTCAACCAAAACAGCGGGAAAATCATAATCAGGTGGTTTATGCTTCAAGTTAAAACCTGACAGGCTAGGAATCCAGGCATCATCCCAAATCCTAAGATCCCTTCCACTACTAACTCTCTGTCATTCAAACAATTAATTGTTCAAAATTTGTAGGATACTTGTATTTATAATAAGAGTATAATTAATTATAGAGTAGGTGTAAATTTAAAAGTAATGTTTTAATAATCCACATCCACATTCAATAAAATTCAAACAATTACATTCATGCACAAAAGCGAAGCAATTTCGTTGACAATTAACATTAATTATGTGAGATAATATGAGAAAGAGTAAAATCATGCATTATGTTTGAGAGATCTTAATTAATTAAGTAAACCAAATAAGCTTAGGAAAAATAAAGGTCCCAAAATAATAGTTAAGATAAATTCATATCATTTTAAGCTCAAAATTAAAAAAGTAAACTTTTTTACAAATCATCAAAAATGAAAAAAAATATTAAACCAAAGTTGAGTCTAAGAACATCTATGCTCATTCTTGTTTAGTTTATCTCGAAACTAATATCCACTTAGATTGATGTATAAATCAGTGTAGCACAAGCACAGTGTGTAAACTCTCACATTTAATAATTTAAAATTTTAAAGCATGGTGCAATTCAACCGTTCTTTTATTCAACTTGTGTTAGTGGGATGGAAATTGGAAAGGTTTTTCTTTCTAAAAAAAGATAATTTCCCTTTCGGATATAATAAAATAAAAGCACTCAGGCAATTCAACATAGGAGTCCCTTTCCTTAGTCACGAAGAACCATCCTATGTGCATGCCACGTGGGAGTCACCAAACAACCCACATTACACGTGTCAGTATGTTACATGCGCACCAATCCTTTTCTCAAGCCATTGAGCTGGATGACGTGTTTACTACTTGACATTCCATTAGAGTTATTTGATAGAAAAAGAAACTTCATCTCATCAAGTGTGTCTCTCTTTCATTCATGTCCAGCTTTTTAGTAAATTTTTTACTATCGAGTTTTAGTCCTCAAATTGTAGGATAAGTTTCATTTTAGTCCTAAATTATTTTTTATTTAATTTTGATCTTCAAATTTTTATATTTGTTCTATTTTGAATCCTAAAATATAATTTTCATCTAATTTATGCCATTATTGATAATCTGAACGATTGAGATACACTATATATCTCTCATGTGTCATAACTCATAATAAGTGATTTGATAAAAAAAAGAAAGAAAAATTTTATTTTTAATCACAAAGTGGAGATTAATTTGTAATTAAATTTTGAGTAAGTATTTTTCTTTTAAAAAGTGAAATTTTTGTTTATCTCGTTACCAATTATGACACATATGAGAGATAAATGATTAATCTCAATTGTTTAGATTATCAATAACGACAAGAATTAGACGAAATCAAAATTTGGGGATCAATATAAAACAAATGTAAACAATGGAGGATCAAAATGAAACAAAAAATAATTTTAAAACCAAAATAAGACTTATCTCATAATTTGAAGATCAAAACAACTATTTGACTTTAATTTTTTGAAGAGGCTTTAAATTTATTTTTCAAATGAGGAAAAAGATAAAGTCAAAGTTGAACTTGAGACTTGAGACCTTTCTTCGGCCATAGTATATGGGCTCATCACCAAAATCATCTTTGCTTCTTCAGTTCATGAAGTTTGGACTTTGGAACATCTCGATCTTAAGCGTATTAACTTTGAACCAAAATTTGACCCAAAATCAAATTTGATCGCATTTTTTTGAATTTATTTGCAGAAAACTTGACTTCTTTTAACATCTATTTTGTTGCAAGACTATTCAAAATTTATGTTTATATTAACAAAATATTAAAATATTTAATTTATAACAGATCTAGATATAAAAAGTTCAACTGCTCAAAAAATAAAACTTTACACAGCATTATCTTTTCTTTTTAAAAAATAATTTTATTTTCAAATATATATATATACTAGTAATTTTAGATGTCAAAAACGGTATGTAAGTAATACTTTTCAAAATTCTTATTATTAAATTATCAAAAAATAATTATTTATTTTAATTTATTTTTAAATAATATAAAAAAAGTAATTAGAAGTTGTGCAACTTTTTTTTTTAAACTTTTCAGTCTCATTAGTTTTGAACATTTTGTATTGATATTTTGATAATATACAGTAAGAGCTTCTAGAAGAGGTCAAATCTGTATAATAATATAATAGAGCATACTTTAAGTATAAGATATATGTGAGTAAAAAATAAATAAAATATATGTATATGGGTGAAACTATCAATTTTGCCCCTAAACTTTACATCAACTGTCAATTTTGTCTCCAATCCATTTTGCGGTCAATTTCATTCTCAATGTTTCACGTTTCAATCAATTTTATCATTTGACTAACTTCTTCCAATAAATTAACGGCAGATTTCATTATTTCATCTTATTTTTCAATTTGAGTTAAGATTTGAATTTATTTTTCTATCAATTTTACATTATCTGTCATTAGCTACATAGATTCTACCATTAATATTTGACTACAGTAAAAAAAATGATAAATTGACTAAAATATAAAATATTAAAAATAAAATTAGCCATAAAATAATTTTGAAGACAAACTTCTACCTATCTATATGTGTGTATATTTAACTCTCGTTTATTGTTGGGTATAATCCTAAGGCTCATTAACAGATTAGACGGTTCTTTTCTACCTTAGAAGAAGGGAGCATAACAGCCCAACAAAAAAATAATTTTTCTTTTGTATTTAAAAATTTATGTGAAGAGATGGCACCCATGGTCAGAGTAAGCCTTGGGACTCAATGAACACTTTTGTATTTAAAAATGAGACATTACCACCAGAAACAAGAAAATCATTTTGTTCAAACAATATTGGCTGGCCTATAATCTAGTTATTCGTCTTATTACTTTATTATTCAAGAGGAAAATTAACTTAAATTAAATTTTAGCTTTAAATTAAAATAAAACATCTCGAGGCACTGAAAATTCCTGGAAAGTTGCCAATCAAATCAGATTTAATTTAAATAACTTTAAAAAGGACTCAAATTGGTATCGCAGATGAGTGCAATGTTGAAATTAGGACCTTAATAACTTGCATGAATAGAACTAAAATAATTTAAAAATTCTAGAGCATGATGTTCAACTTCAATCTAATCTAACCAAAAAGACCAAGAAGAATGAATTATAAATTACTTATATCACTATAAGTAAAAAATTGTCAGAATCTCATCATACTCTTTTAAAGATTTGTTATTTTTCATACAATACAAATTATACTATCAAGAGAATGACAAAACTTTTGAAAAATATTTTTTATCGAAATTCTCGCCTGCTCTAAGTTCTCGATACCTACAAGGGTAAGGTTAGTCGTGCAGGGAAGCCTCTCACCATGAAACTTCGACACTCAAATTAATATTAGATATATGAGAATATAAGAGGTAAATAAATATTATGATTCAGTCAGACGTGAGAGACATATACACATAAAACTCTTTGAGAGGGTATTGAAATAATTTGATTTAAGCTCAAACAACACATTTGATAGAAGGGGTTAGACCGCCCCAAAGGTAGAGAGGTCGATCTGGCCATATCTTATGAGAAAACAATTTTGGTTTAGGTATTACCAAATATTAAATATTAACATCAATAGAGATTGAAATCTAGATTTACTACATTTGTAAAAAAGTAGCCTCTCTCGATAAACTCAACCCCGTTGACAAGTAAATGGATGTCTAAGCTAGGCTGAAATATTAGGTTTAGTCATTTTTGCTATAATGTAAATAAAGCAAATTAATGATTGTTAAATAGAGAATCAAGAAACCATGAAGGATCCATCCAATGACTGTGCTAGGTAAAATTTATCAGGTATCACGCAGAAACGATGGCTTTAACTTCAAAAATACACTAAAGAGGGCCTTTAAGTAATATAATCAGTTCAATCCAATATTGTTTAATAAACAAATACTGTCATCAAACTTGTGAGAAAATATAAGAAGCCACTTAACCTTATTCTAATATTAGTTTAATGGACTTAAGTTGAATCTAAGTTTAACCAAATAATTCACCGGATTCGGACCTGACCTCCAAAATGCTAAAGAGAGAGAGGGATTAATTATATCTTTATGGTTTGATATTTTCTTCGGAAGCCGTTAATTTGTTGTGACAGATACAAAAAAAATCATGCAAATGAAGTTTAAAGTGGAAAAATCCCCCCACGCTTTCCTTGCTTCCTCACTAATAAGTAATACATTTAAGCTCCATATCTCTTTCATCTCAAAGAGTGTTCATTTGCAGAACAAGTTAATTCTGAAGCTGCATTAAGCCTTCTCTCTCTCTGTTTTTTCCCCTCTTTTTCTCTATATACATTACTTCTCACTTGATTTATATATTTCTTTTTTCTTAAGCCATTGAATCCCCATATGTGATATTGGATCATTAGAAAAAAGAAAATGGTGAAGCCTCCATGCTGCGAGAAGCCTAGTGTGAAAAGTGGTGTTTGGACTGCAGAAGAAGATGCAAAAATTCTAGCGTTTGTTTCAAAGCATGGATCTGATAACTGGACGTCTGTTCCCAAAAAAGCAGGTTGAAATGGAACTTCAATTCGTTTCTCCATTATTATTATTCAATTAATAGATCTTCTGCACTCAAAGTTATAGTTTAGTTCCTGGATTATACAAGTATTGCTATTTTAATTCCTTTTTTTTTTTAAATATTTGAGTTAATCTTTGAAAATTATTTTTTTTTCTTTGAGTTAATCTTTGAAAAGTTAATCTTTGAGTTAATCTTTGAAAATTCAGGACTCAATGCAAGTTAGTTCTTTCATGAATATCTTAACACGAGCATTAATGCACAATTCACTTACGAATCATCAATTTCTAGAGACTAAATCAAATATCCAAAAAACTTAAGGACTAAAATAAAAATAAGTCAAAGTGCACTTTTTGTCTCATATTTTTTACTCAGGTCCCAATTTAATCCCGTATATTTTTTTGTTGCACTTTTGGTTTTATATCTGTTTAGGTTGCAGAATGGGTCTCATATTCTTGCAAAATGTTTTACATTATATTCTGGGACTAAGGGTAGAACTTTTTGTAAAGATATGAGACCAAATCTGCAAAATAAAAATATATAAGACCAAATCTACACCTGATAAAAAAATATGAGACTAAAAGTTCAACAAAAAAAGATACGGGACCAAATTGAGACATGAGCAAAAGATATAGTACTAAAAGTGCAATTTGGCCATAAAATATTTACATAATCTTAGGGCGAAATGAGCTAGTTTTATACATTACAGAACAACATAATGAATCATGTTGGAATCTTTGCTATAAGAAGTGTCTAGCTATTTTTAATCTTCCTCTTAACTTAACTATGCAAATTTGCAAATTGGGGGGTGATTTGAATGAAGGTTTGAAGAGGTGTGGGAAAAGTTGCAGGGTGAGGTGGACGAATTACCTGAGACCTGATCTGAAACATGATAGGTTCACCCCACAAGAAGAGGATTTGATTCTCAAGCTTCATGCAGCCATAGGTAGCAGGTGATGATCCATGAATGACCATTATATATTTGATTCTCTGTTTCTTAGTTAGTTATTACTAGCTATATATACCATTACCAGGTGGTCTATAATAGCCCAACAACTACCTGGGAGAACAGACGAGGAAGTAAAGAACCTATGGAACGCAAGGCTAAAGAAGAAGCTGTCTGAAATGGGAATAGACCCTGTCACTCACAAGCCCTTCTCCAAACTTCTTGCTGATTACGGCAACATCGGAGGCATCCACAAACCTACCACTACCACACGCATTGGATCTCTCACAAAAGACTTGAAATCCAAGAAGAACACTTTATTCCTCTTCAAACAACAACCACCACTCCCAATAATCCCCATCAACAACAACCACATGTCTTCTTCATTATCAACTTCTTCTTCCTTGGATGCATCATTGTCTTTACCTTCCTTCACTTGGAATGACTTCCTTCTTCTCGAAGACGTTTTTCCACCTTCTTCTGCTTCTGCTGTTGTTGCTCATCATGATGGTTATAATAATATCAACACAAACATAATTAATGATGATGCTGATGATGAGAATAAGCAAGAGGTTATTACGATGAACACTAGTACTACTACTACTACTACTGATGAGTCGTCTGACATTTCATTCGTAGAAGCCATGCTTCATCAAGAAAACGACATCTTCTTGAATTTTCCTCATCTCTTGGAGGAACCATCCAACTACTAATCACTCTGTTTCATTCTCGTAATAAACTCTAAATAAATCATTATGTGTCCTGTTTATCTTCGAACAATTTAATTAGTACCATTACGTCCAAAAAAAAGTTATATAATTAATTGTTCCCACTTTCCAATTCTGTAGATATATATATAATTTGTATTATGTTGTGTTGTTGTGTCCTTCATTAGCTACGTGCACAAAATTTGTCCACCTAAGCTATCACATCACTGTAAGTTTGTTGTTACTTCTTTTTACCTTTTTAATCGCTTTTTAATATATATATAATAATCTAATTAATAGTAAAAATTCTAACTTACAACTCTGGTGATGGAGATTGATACGTAGTAGATCTTGAGAACGAACATGTTTTTTAGATTTCGGAATGTATGTATGTATCTTCCAAAGATGATGATATAAATCATGTAATATATATATATACACACATACACTTTCAACTTAACGGATTGTTTGGGAAAGAAGAAAGAAAGAAAACTGGGAGACAAGAAAATGGTAGCAATTTCGCTTTACAGAGGGAATCTCCATAGAGTTCCCGACGTTCCTCGTCGATGGCTGATGCCAACTTCGAAAATCTCTCTCAGAGACTTCAAATCACTTCTCGCTCGTCGCTCTAAGGCTCTTTCTCGCCTTCGTACGGACGCCGTCACCACTTCTTCGAACCCTAACCCACCAAATGAGGCTCCTACGATTGATAAGCCATCGCTCGCAATTAAGCTCGAACCAGTCAAGTTAAGTGATGATGATGATGATGTTGATGATGATGGTGGAGAAGGCCCTTCGAGAGAGGGCGAAGATCATAAGGATTCGGAACTCGTTAATGGTGGTTCCATGAAGAAACCAGTTGATGAGTCTGATTTTTCGTTGATGGATTCTAAGTTTGATGCGGAACCTGTCGATCGCGATGCTAATTTGATAGAAAATCGGACCGAGACGGTGAGAAATCGTACTCTGTAGTCTGTACTTGTAAACTTAATTAATGGTTCTTTCCATTTTTAAATACCGTAGTATAGGGTTTGTTTGGGATCGTACTGATATGAAGTTTATGAAATTGGCAATATTCAACGTTAATACAAGATCGGAGACAGAGTAGAAATGTTAAGTGACAAAGAGAAAAGGAAAAGGGAAGTTGAGGATAAGTTACAAGTTTTGAATGCGAAGAAGCATAATCTGGTTTTAGTGTTGAAGCAGGTAAGCTCTGGTTTAGCTAGTTTTTTATTTTTGCTTGTGCTTTGTCTTGAGACTAGTGATTTTATTTCTGTTATGGTTGACAGATCTTGAATGCAGAGGAAGAATTAAAAAGACAAAATAATCGGCAAGGCATTGCTTTGCGTCCTTCAACTCCATTTCAAGGAGATGGGGCAAATGATACTGGTTCACTTACTAGGCATATTACTGTAAGGATTGGCTCAGAAGTAAATCTTGGTGGTGATATGGAAGGGAGTGAAACTGATGATCTTTCAAACCATAACATTCATTCTCGTAGTATGCATCGGATGAGTAGCATGTCACCTTCTTCAGAGTCCCCTCTCAGGAGAACCTCTAGTGTACCACAGAACATGGTAATTTATATTGCTTAGCACAAATTGTAATGTTTGTCAAATGCTAATCTGTATTAACGAGTGTATTTGAAGGTCTAGTGGTGTGATAATTCACATTTAACTGGATAGAGCTTTTTGTTAGTATTTAGTACATGCTAAACTCAGTTACCCGAGTTTATATGGTTTATGGAAAACCCAATTGGCGAATCCAAGTCCATAGTTGTAGGTTCAGCCTTGATTCGGTTGATTTAAGTACCAAAAATCGTTAAATTGGTAAATTACATTGCACTAGGCTGATGTTTTGACTGAATTTGTAATCATGTTACTGTAGTCTAATCACTTCTGCCTACTACTCCCCGTTCTGGTAATGCTACAAACTACCACGAAGAGTCACATATTTATGGTGTTTCTTAGTGTATCAGCATATTTTGTGGAATTATCTAGAGTGCACCTGGGCCTGCACCATAACTAGAAATTTTCCTTTCAGCCATCTATGGCTTAGTATAACTGTCTACCTTGATATGTATCTATTCATCTTGCAGTAAACTATATACAGATTATGCTTGACAAGATCATACCATGTTCAACGGAATAAATGAATAATGTTCAGATGGAAAGGGAGGGAAGAAGGGGTTATTTAAACCCATAAATACAAATTACTTTGGGTTGTCTTGCTGTTAGATCGTAGTATGATATATGTATTGATGCATTTCTGCTACATTTGATATGTAGGTTTCACACAATTCTCGAGCAAGTTTGGGGACAAGTCCATCACGCTTTGCTCTTTCACATCAAGCCAATACCATGAATCCGCCTTCAGTGTCCTTGTCAGGAACAGGTTACATTGCATCATCCCCTTCCCCAGCAGCATCTGGTGGCACATCTGTTTTCAGAGATGCTCGGCACCCTAGTCCATGGAACTAGCTAGAAGGACTCTTGTATGTTTTATGTGACAGCATTCCTCATTTTCACAGTCCTGATTGTGGTATCTAATTTTCAGAATGAGCAATGCTGAGCTGAGCTGAGCTGGGCATGACTATGTCTGTGGGAAGTGAAAAGTATTTGTTCGTTTGCATTTTTTGGCTTCCCCAGGTTAGAGAAGCTCTGGTTACATATATATTTACACGCCTTTTACATTTTAAAAGAGTAAACATACAATTTATTTTCTAAAAGATACATGAGTTGATAATTAAATTTCTAAAAGTATAGTTTATACATTCTGGTCATTGAAATTTATGGAGACAATACAATTAAGACCTTCAAGCCTGTCTTATAGGGATTTACTCGTGTATATTCCATTGATGAACTATTGAACTTGTATGTTTACTCTATTTTAAAATCATTAATGGAGTAGAGTTTCATTAGCAAGTTTATGTTGTATTCTGTAAAGAGTATTAGAATATTTGAGGTATGCAAATTTGCACCTTCATTCGTTTCATATGTCATCAATTAATTCTTTTTTTTTTGTCAACGTATACATTCTATTCAAAGAAAAATAGGTACAACGCCAACATTCAGAAAATTTAGGCTTACAATACAAACATCTTGAGGCAATAGAGGTAAAATGCTGGGAAGTAACAATCAAATTTGTACATCTTAAGGCAATAGAGGCATACAATAAAATACAACATTCAAAACTTCAAGTAACAATCAAATTTGTACAGTTACAGATCTAAATTCTAAAGTGCTGGGAAGTAATTTTTTTCGAAAAAAAACTTACTCTTTATTTTTAATAGAGGTAAAATGCTTCAATTCTAAGAGGAGAGGATAATTTCTGAAATTATATATGGGAGAGGAAAGCTCTTACCTCTCTAAAAGGAGAGGAGAGGAGAGGAAAAATAAAAGTCCTACCCCATTCTTTCTATTGATGTATTGCCACTTTGGGTTTGGGTTTACTGTCTGGGCTTGATAAGTTCATTATATTAAACTAGAGGGCTCCATGCCAACCTAAAACTAGAACTAATGGAAACAAACATGGGACCATGAAAGCCCAACAAAAACATAAAACTAAAATGAATTTTGTTGCTAAATTAAAATTTAGAAATCAGAATTGATTGTTCAACGAAAAGGAAAAAAAAGGAAAAAAGCGATGTAGAAGTTCTTTTTAAGATAAATATAATTTTTTTAAATGCTGAATGTTAAAAATAATATATAAGATGATAAACTTTGGTAAAATACTAAAATAAATTCAGAGCTATAACTAATAACTTTGACCTTTCTTAGATAAAAGGGCCCCATGTGCTTTGGAAGGGTTTGATATAAGTTTGATTTGTAGTTTTGTACACGGTATTTTTATTTACAACCTACACCTAATCTCAATGTCTTAAAAGTTAAAACTTAACAAATTTTCTAATATCAATATATATTGGTAAAATATATATAATTTTTAATTTTAATTAATTAAGACAGACCAAAGTCATTTTCTTTCTGTAGTCACGCAGACTCCGGAGGCAAATTTTATTCCACCGCAATCAATTAGTGGGAAATTATTTGGCTTCAAATATCAAGTTCATATTTGATTGAGTCGTAGAAAAAGCGAACTTCATGATGAGTCTATTTATGACCCCATCACATGTATGTGAGTCATATTTTGAGTTATTTTTGTAACAATTCAAAACAAAGTTTTCCTTTGACCCCAAAAGAAAACTGTCCTGTTTACCGTATTTCTAAGACTTTCATGAGAATATTAATTTACTCATTTTAATTAAACAACAAAAAGAACTTTACTTACATCTTTGACACTTTGATTGTTTAATTTCCTTCCTTTAACCCTCAAGCTATGGCCATTGAAGATGCAGTATTACTTCACGACACATAGATGATAAAAGAGATAATGAAAATATTTATATTTAAATCAAGTTTAATTAGTCTAATGGTCAAATTTATTAGGTCACTTAAACAAGTGTCGATGTTCAAATCTCGCTTTATATATAGCAACCAATTAATCAGTGGTAGATCTTTAAATAAAACACGGATTGGATTAATTCTTAGCCAGGTTGAAAAGATATTAGACAATAAAAAAATATTTATATTTAATAATAATTTTAAAATTCTAACGTAGTTTAAAATACTATTCATTACCCTATGCATAATGGTTCTTTCATCCCTATGACCCTATTCCTTATGATGTCCTCAAAGGTGGGCACATGAAATCCAACGGCCCTTAACTCATTAGATCTCACCCCACAAAGTCCCCTTCCTTCCCCAAAATTCCAAATTGACCACTCTCTCTCTCTAGAGTCTTCAGTCTTCACTCATTTTCATTTTGCTCCAAAATCCTAGAATTGCTATCTATCCATACCATACCATACCACTACCATCTCTTTATAACAAAACAAAACCCACCCCTTCCTTCCTTCCTCTTCTCTTCTCCATTTCCCACATGGCGCACCGCACCACCCACCGGCGCAACTTAGCACCTCCTCCTCCTCCCTCTTCCTCCATGGATTCCACACCCACCACCTCCTTTTCTGCCACCCCTTCTCACCATCACCACCACCACCACCACCACCACCATCACCACCCAACCTCAAAACCAGATCTCACTAAACCTTCTTCCTTGCTAAACCACTTCTCAACCCTAAACTTAAATCACAAACGTTCCCTTCATTCTTTAGACACCCATTTGCAGGCCAACCCCATGACTTCCTCTGCCATCGTTGATTCCTCCAAATCTTCCTTCCTCACACCCAAAACCCATCACCACCCTAAATTTGCGCCCAAGGAGAAACCCCATCAGCCGGTGAAGAAAACGCCCAAGGAGAAACCCCACAAACCCTCCTCCCTTCAGGTGGATGATTCTATTTCTAAAAATATTGGAGGGTTTGATTGTAATAAGGAAGATGATGATGATGATGATGTTAAGAGGCCCTCTGTTTCAGTGGCTCTCACTAGAGGTAGAAGAAGATCCTTCTGTGGCTCACACGTGGATTTGGGGGACGTTTTTGCAATCAATGGTGTGAAAGTTGTTTCTGCTGATATGCCTCCCTTTATGCAGATCCATGCTGTGGATTGTGCCAGAAAGGCTTATGACAGCATGGAGAAGTTCACATCCAAGACCCTTGCCTTAACACTCAAGAAGGTTAGAACTTCCAACTCATCATATTCATATCCCATTTGATTCTATTCAATTCCTGAATTTTTTATTCCTTCATTTTGGATGTTTAAGAACAAAATAGTTTAATTGCTTAGATTCGTTTATGGTTTTTTGAAAGTTTGAAATTTGGGAGTGTGACTTTGTGTAATTGATTGGTCAATGGATTTGGTTGGGTGGTTGGGAAATTTTGCAGGAGTTTGATGGGGTATATGGTCCGGCATGGCACTGTATTGTGGGGACAAGTTTTGGGTCTTTTGTGACTCATTCGGTTGGAGGCTTTCTATATTTCTCCATGGATCAAAAGTTATACATCCTCTTGTTTAAGACCACTGTACAAAAAGCAGATTGATTTGAAGGAAGGAAGGAAGCCATGACTTCTTCCATAATCATCATCACGCACAAAATTTTTTGTATTAGAAAAAAAAAGGCTTAGAGCCCCAATATGCAATTTGTACATTTACTTTTGCTTTTCAATCATGCACGTACCAAGGGGGGTTTAGAATAATAAGTCTCCCTCCTTACTGTAACTAATTGGGGTTTATAAAAAGAAATCATCTTTACAAGCTACTACATGAATGGCTCAATTATTGCTGTATGTATCACTCTCTATCTCTATCTCTCAACTTATCCATATATATGATCCCTATCTGTTATTTCTCAGTTCAAATCTTGACTGCATTATGATTAGATTAGAGGTCTG
The DNA here is from genome assembly GCA_003254925.1 of Chamaecrista fasciculata. Lineage (NCBI taxonomy): Eukaryota > Viridiplantae > Streptophyta > Magnoliopsida > Fabales > Fabaceae > Chamaecrista > Chamaecrista fasciculata. The sequence continues at coordinate 295,963 of QANZ01034935.1, forward strand.
TATTTTTGTGAGTGAATAGAAAACTCTGCACCAATTTGAACAGTGTACATAATAGCATTATGTGGTAGTTGATAGATCGAGAGTGTAATTGCGTGCACGTAACTGAATATATGTGTAGTGAAGGGCATGATGAAATTCGTATAGTCTCCTCCTCATTTTCATTACTTGTGATTACTCTATCGTCTCTGTCATATCATATCATCACTACTGTCACAGTGTATAGGTCATTGCATAACCTGCAAAATCGTGGAAATCATTTAATATTCAGATAGAAGTGGGGCCCATAGCATTAAACTTAGGTTTGAACTTTGAATGAATTTTCTTTTCTTTTCTCCTTGTCTTTCGGGTGTGTGCGCGCGTGTGGGGAACTACACAAGTTGGCATCTGCATTTGCCGTAGGAAAAGATACAGAATATCTGGATTCTAAATCACTTTGACATTTTTTCTGTTTAATAATCAGGGTTTGCCAAAAGATTGTTAAGTAGATTTCAAAGATAAATAAAATCAACTATGAGTCTATGATTACGATTTCCTTTTAATGACAAAGTTCAGTCGTTATTGATATTTGTATGTAGGGAAAGTATAAACTTTGATTCTATAATTGTGAGATCTCAAATTGTTATTTCTTTGTCAGACTCAAAGAAATACAGGTACCAAATATAATTAATGTTTTAAAATTTGGATCAAGTGAAAATGTGAGATCGAATTGACTTGAACAAAATTGATAAAAATTTGGATTTTATCCAAAAGTAGTAAAACAAACTAGAAATCTGGCAATACCACTCAGAAAATAAGGAAAAATTAGTCTTTTTGTATGTTTATACTTTATAATGTCTTCCAACACAACTATCAATTTTATAGATTAAACAAATTCCACATCCACGTTTAAAAGTTGTTCAGTAGATTAAACAAATTTAATATACATGATTAGATAGTCAAATTGGATTAATGCGTGGTTTAATTTTAAAATTATTGTAGATATGATTGATTAACATTATTCTCTAAACAATTGGCAAGAGAGGACCTAAATTAGAGTGCAACTTTCTAGGTTCTATGACCTTGAGCTTCAAGTGGGTAGGAGATGATTGAGAATTGAGATTAGAAGTTGGGTAAAATTCGTAGAAGATTATAATTACAAGGTCACATGGGCCTATACATTTGTACTTTGGAAATCTAGAGGGCACTTTGTTTGCCTAACCTAAGTAGAGTAGAATCTAAAAAGTGTCACTAAGATCTCCTAAATGTTTGTGTTTCTTATTACACTTTTCCGTCATATAATGTGGTTTGTGGATGCTTATTCAAGACAACCCTACTAGTTACAAGTTACAACCCCAACCTCTTTGGCACTTGTAGGACACCCCTTCCCTTTCTTGTAGGGTTAAGGGATACCACTCTCCCACACAAGCATGCATGATTCATACGTACGTACATACATACCTACATACATACTTTTTTCTACGGCTGCTCATGGAGCTAGATTTCATGAATAATAATAAAAAAAAAATAGGTTAAAAACAAATTACCATGATGTTATTAGCTACTATTTGAATTTGAATATCTATAAAAAAAAATTAGCTACTATTTGAAAGGAGCCCAAATGGAATTGGGCCTCCATGACTAGTTGGCCTCCCATTATTTGTGGGCTGGATCTAGGCTATCTTGTCAACACATGACTACATTCTAGACCAGGCATACTTGTTTGATTGGGCCGTTTATGAATCTGTTCATAAAAATAAAAGAGCAATTATGAATGAAAAGCTATGAAAGATGAACATTGATCTAGAGATAGGACACTACACAGACACGTGACACGACACGGATAGGGACACATCGACACGTCAATTTTTTAAAATTATACAGCATGACATGTCATATATTTATATATATATAATTAAAAATTCATAAATTTTGATGAAAACTTTAAAAATTAGAATATCTATTCATAATATATATATATAGTATATGGGTTATTATTTTTTATTGTTTGTTATGTTAAAGTAGCAAAAAATTGATCTTATAATCTGAAACTTATGAATATATGTCGTATGGGTGTTGTGTTCATGTCTACACACCCTCAAAATAAAGAGTTCATGCTTCATAGGTGAAAAGTAACTGTGTAATTTAGATTTACATGCTGCAGCTAGTTTTTGAAACATTGCTGCTTCTTTTTCAATTCCCCTAACCATTCCTATCTCTTTTCCACTTATTCAACTTTTCTTAATTAGTCTCTATTTCTCCTTTCTGACTCTGCTATAAATTGAAAACACTATGGAATTAGTATGCTTACTCACTGTTCAATTATATTGATTTTGTTAAGAATATTATGTAATATACATGTTCATAGTTAAAATTGAATGATGTGATATATATAAATATTGAATATAAATAACTTGTGTGTAATTGGTATTATAAAAATGAATTGGGTCTTAGCACAATTAGATTTGTTCATTTAACATGGAAGGAGTTCAAATATAAGCTCACGTTTTGGACAAACAGAAATTGGTGTTTAATTATTGTTTGATAGAGTATGAAATATATATATATATATATATCACGTGTTTTTATTTTATTAAAAAATAAAATAAAAATATAAAAATATATAATAGATGATGTTTTGTATGACAAAATCATTTTTTTGAAATACAAATAAAAATTGTAATTTAGAAAACTTATGATAAAGCTATAATAGATTATATATATATATATATATATATTGTTTCATTTTAAAACCATACCAAGAAAGTTCTATTAAAAAAATTCACTTTATTGTAAATGGTAAAAGTAGTAAAATCTTAGAAGACTCCACTTACTGCTTAAAAGTCAAATCTTCCACAAGTTCTTCTACACACACACAAACATAATACGCACGTTTGTCATGACTCATGAATGTCCAAAGTTATTTTGGCACATATATAGTGATAGATCGACATGCATGTCTTAATTTTATGATATAAATCTGTAAACTTTTTGTGGTGTTCAGCCTGGTTAATCACTTTTGCTTGAATCCCTCATTTTCATTTGAAAGTTGAAACACTTATCATCATCTATAAATATAATACCAAACTTTGATGTTCACAATAATAATGCAAATTTGATTAACTTAAAGTCCCTCCATCGTACGCCTGCATATATATGGTGAGCTGGAAATTAAAAACTCGTGACCTTGACAATGCAATTTAAATGGCTTCACTCCAAAATCCCAAATCTATTTCAAACACGTTTGTGAATACGTATATATATCATTATATTGTGAAGGATGAAACAGGAGAAATAAAAAAAGAAGCCATATTTAATTGAGGCATAGAAAACAGTGACTTTCTTGGGATTTAGTTGAAATTGGGATGGATGATTAAGATATTGTTGGGAAGCAAGTTAGGTAATGACGAGTACGTAAGTTAGGCAGTAGTAGTGAGATATTTTGTGTGGCGAGGCTAAAAAACTGAAGTGAGTCATCTCTTATTCTAAAATTGTAAAATGTGTTTGACAACTAATATATGTGGCTTCTCATTTATTACCACCAACAACTTGCATACCCACCAAATGTTTGTCGTTTTGACACATACGAGTGTGTGCACGCCAATGATTTAAAAACTGGACTGAATAGGTTGAATCGTGAGTCGGTCGGTGGTCCGGTTCAAGCCATGCACAAAATCACTTGCCACAAGAATCGGCCAAAACCAAGAGAACCGGTCGGAAAACACCGCAATCGGGCAAAACCAATAGTAGATCAGTTGAACCAATAAACTACTATTTGTATAATTTTTTTTTCTATACTTATGTGTCAAATATTAGAGAATGTTGATTAAAAACTTAAAAATTTAGTAGAAAAAGTGATCATGAAATATCACTCGACAAACTCTTGACTAAATATTATAAACTTAAAAATTTAGTAGAAAAAGTGATCATGAGTGATCACTCGACTAAACTTAAAAATTTAGTATAAATATTATAAAAATTTACTATATTTATATTAATTCATGCTAATCTATAAAATTTTTATTTATATATTAATATTATAATTATATTTTGTAACTCAATTATAACTATTAGAATTAGAATTTTATCATATTTAGATTTTTTTATTATTTTCAATCTATTTATTTGTCATCGATTGAACCTCGATTGCACCATTAAACATTGTATGATCCGATTTTTAAAACATTGGTGCACACTCACACATATATATATATATCTATCTATCTATACTATTTATATGTGTACGCCTATTATATAATAATAATAATAATAATAATAATAATAATAATAATAATAATAATAATAATAATAATAATAATAATAATAATAATAATAATAATAATTTGATTTTCCTAGCCTTGTTTAGTTATTTTGCTTTTATACATTCCTTGGTTAATGTTTACCTCGTAGTATTACAAGTGCAACCGTGGCATTTCGATGATAAAATGCAATATATCTATATATGATCATCATCCTCAATTTTCAATAAAATAATAAGTAAATTATAAAGAACCTAATTTTTTGTTAATGTTGTGTCCTTTACTCCAGGGATCTCGATTAATGAGTTCATTCGTACTGATATGATAAAAGATGCATTATTAATATTGATTGTAATCATCAAGGATTGATTATTGGGAAAATTAAATTACCACTAGGGTTATCACTCAAAACTACTACTATTCAATACATTTAGTAGGGTACCTATGAATTGTTTGGCCAAAACAAAAGTATGAATTGAATTTATGAATATCTTATGAATAAAATATAATTATATATTATTTACTAATCTTGGTCATATATATGTTATTCAAATGAAAAGGACTTTATAATTCGAATGGTAAGTAATTTAATATTGTTTAAATAAATATTTTGAGTTTGATATTTTGATTTATGTAACTAACTACTCTTATTAGGAGACTTTTGATTATAGCTAGATGTGTAATAATGCGAGGCAAGTTTAAATTAATTTGAAGATAAATTAATTATAGAAAGGTACTTGTAAAATTGTTCAATATACTTTTGTAATATATCACACTTAAATAGATCCTAGTAGAACTCAGCAATGGACCTTGATTATATATATGGTTTATATTGGACATTATAAAATGGTGTATAATTCTTGATGAAAATACCGAAACATTTATATTAAAAAGGTTAAGGATATATAATATGATATATTAAACTGTTTTAAACATTTTAGACAATACATGACATCCACTATACCTATATATATATATATACTTATATTTATAAAAAAAAAAGTCAGCATTTTACTACACAAATGGAAATTGAAATCATCAAATTTCAACACGAGGTGTTTTAATAATCCATATATATATATATTTGTGTTAAGGTGAACACCTGTAATATGCTTCAAAAGATTGGTGCAATACCAAATAAATGTTTGGTGTAACGATTTGGCGTGTTACACTTTAAAAAAAAAATTTAAATTTGATTCCTAAAATCGACATTGTTAGGAGGGTTCTGACCATTTTATTTTTGAAGTTTGAATGAAATTAATCCTCATCTAGATCCTTACACAGATATAGGCGAAAAATACTAATCATTTAAAAAAATTGGTGCAATTTAAAAGTAACAACTTAAACAACTGGTTAAAGTGAAGAAGTTAATTAACGAAATATTAAATACTGAAGTGGGAGTCATATCATGTATTCATGGACACTGAAACCAAAGCAAAGCCAAATGAGTGGTGGTGATGGGATTCCTCTCAGATTTGCTGCTTAAAAGGTTTGCAAAATATTGATGAGATTAGATTGTGTGACTTCTAATTAACATTATTTGAATCTAATACAGATTTTACACTTAATTTATATTTCAAATCTTAGCAGAATTAATTCTAAGATGCAAGTCCTACATATTCTGGACAAAGAAATTAAAAAATTAAAGTAAAATCAAAATAATATTAATTAATTAGGCTTCCAATCTAGGAAGTATGGACACTCACACGGATACGGGACACGACACGGACACAGACACACTGACACGTTAAATTCTTAAAGTTACATGACACGACACGACATATATTTATATATATAAATAATTACAAATCCATAAATTTTGATAAAAACTTTAAAAATTATAATATATATTCATAATATATATCATATATGTCATTATTTTATATTATTTGGTATGTTAAAGTCACAAAAATTAATTTTATATTTTGAAACTTATGAATATGTGTCGTGTGGGTGTCGTACGGGTGTCGGACACGAACACGTGTCTGACACAGCGACACGCCCTCAAAATGAAGTGTCCATACTTGATAGCTTCCTATTCATGCTTTAATTTGTGTGCAACTTTTCCGTGTTTGTGAGGTTTAATTTATTTATTCCTTTTTCTTCTCTTGGTTCATATCAACGATTCTCTCGATGCATGCATGAGTTTAACAAACTAGCGTCTCCACCGTTTTCTTTTAGTTTTTCATTGTTAATTAGTAAAGATAATTAGAAAGCATATTGAACCAACAAAATGTGGATTAAGTAATAAAAATTAATATGTACGTACTTGTTAAGAAATCTTTGTAATTTGTAATATAATGAATAAGATCTTTATTTTAAAGTTTTAATGTGAAAAATGTTTGTAAAATTCAGAGATATTGAGAGTGAAATAGGAAAATGAATTCACATATATTAGGTTGTGTTGGTGATTTAGTATATAGAATATAGAAGATATAATTTAATTAAGTCCTATCATAAGGATACTGTTTTAAGATATATTTGGCAATTAACCTCTCACTAATTAGGAAGTGACAAAAAGGTAAAAAAAAAAAACTTCAGTAAGTTATGTTTAGATTTGATTATTAAGCAATTTAGATTATAAATAATATAATAATAATATAATTTTTTTGCCTGAAAAAAGTACTCTTAATTTTTTTGTACCCTAAATATTTTATTTTTTGTCAATTATTGTACTCTTAATTTTGGGATACAATTGACTCAAATGTAAAGCATTGAAGGTACAGTTGTCCTCCAAAAATTTTAGAGATACATATAAAATTGACCACATACTTTAAGAATATAAAGAGTACTTTTGCCTTTTATAAAATAGCTCGTCAAATTACTCACACTTGCATGGGGAAGGAAAAAATTTGTCAGTTTTCAACCGTGATTACCTAATGATATGATTTATGTTTGTGTGCATGCATGAGACTTGCCTTTTTTCTCCATCTATTGCACTTCATTTTCACATCTTAACTTATATACTATTGGCTATTCTTTGATCTAATTAAGCAATGTAAAACTTTATTTGATATAACAAGGTTTTAACTTAACCCTAGCACCCGCGAGATAGCAAGAGAGTTTCGCACAAAGAAGACAGAATACAATGTCCTTGGTCTGCCACTGCACAATGGCAGTAGCCCCTCTGTCTAGGCAGTGTTGAAAATCCCTCCCTTGTGAGGGTCTCTCTCTCTCTCTCTCTCTCTCTCTCTCTCTCTCTCTCTCTCTCTCTCTCTCTCTTTATGAGAGTGTTACTTTATTTCTAGGGTTTTGTGGCGGCGGCGTTCTGGATCAGGACTCTCACGACGTCGATCTGGTCTGGCTTTTTCTACGGCGTTTTATTCTGGGTCGGTTAACTCCACGACTTGTTTTATTTTATCAAATAATTATTGTTACTTTGAGTCTGATTATGTCAGCCACTGGGGTTGTCTGCTATTCTGATTGAAAGTGTTTGTCTTTTTTAGATGACATTAAGATAGTTGTAACTTTAGTTGGATCCCTACATTCACTATCTTGGCAGCTGATTGTCTTGTCAATTTGTCTAACATGAGGATGGGTTGCAAACCTCTCACTTTTGTTAGTTGATATCCTCTCTAGTAATGCTGCTTATGCTAAGGAGGGGTTGACTAATTTTGATTTATCTTCGTTTGTATTGTGTTTGGTTTTGTCTTGCTTTTGAATGAATTATGTTTTAGGCCAAAAAAACACTATATTTGATATATATATATACATATATTTGTAATTTCCTAATAGGTTGTCATTTATATTCAAGTCAGTTACTCTTTTTCTTATATTTCTTACTTAACTTTAATTTATTGAATATTTCAGAATATATTACCAAAAAAAATTATTTCAGAATATCACTTTCTTAAAAGTTTCAATTCGAATTATACTTTTTTTTTAAAACATACATTAGATAACAAATCTTTCATGATGTGGGGATACTAGCTACGGGTTTGAAAAACCAAGAAAACTAAATTGAGATTAATTTTGATAGGGCCCAAAAATGTTGCGTATATTGTTGGTTAGAAAAATGAGGTTGTTTAGGGTAAAAGGTTGAATAGGATATCATGGTTATTGCAAATTGCATTAAACGAAAGAACCCATCATCATTATCATTAGTACAATAATGATTTTAAGTTAACAAACAAATCTTTTTATTCAGACAAAACGTATCTATCATTGATTTTTTAGAAAAATTGCTAACTAACTTTTTCTCAAAGTAGGGTACCCTTTGATTTTTTATTTTTTATTTTCAAAATATAAATTACACATATACCTGTAAGTTTTTTTTTTTGGCCTGAATATACCTGTAAGTTTGAGTGTGAATCTTTTGCAATGTGAGTAATTCTCTGTATTTTAGAGAGGGACAAGAAAGAGGTTGATAAAAAGAAGTGTGAACCTCCTTAAAGTAAAGAACACAACATTATCACCCATAATGCAAAGAATCCAAGTCCTACAAGTTTGGCCCAATTAGTTGTTTTCAATACACACTTATTATTATAGTGTTAAATAATTTACACTATTTAGTTTTTACTTACATTACCTATTTACCTTTAAACATTCATAATAGTAAAGAAATAAACTGTTATAATAGAAGAGTGTACTTTCTTTGGTATTACATATAAGAATTTATCTCCAAACTCAAGTGATATTCTTTCACGATCTAATTAATATATCCTTTTGTTGTGAGAGGGTTGACTTTTTGACTTCATGAATAATGATAAAGGACATTATATATGTGCATTGCCATTACTCCTCTCGTCAATACGCATAGAAAATACGAATGAATATGTATGTATGTATATAATTGATTACTTTTTTCGTGGTAAGAATTATCAGTTTTTATAATTTCAAATGCCTATTCAATGCTCATCGTTTGATGAATTCATTTGAATTTACGTTGACTTCATTACATTAAAAAACAAAGGCTGAAGTGCGAATTTGGTCCTATAACTTTGTTCCAGTTCCCAAATCAGTCCTATAACTTTTTTTGTCTCGAATTTGGTCCTATAACTTTGCTCTAGTTCCCAAATCAGTCCTACAACTTTTTTTGACTCAGTTTTGGTCCCATATGNAGGACCAAATTCGCACTTTGGCCAAAAACAAATTGTAGCAATGGAAGAGTCAATGTTTATTAATTAATAGGACAGCGTGCGTTGATAATTATTGATATATACGTATCTTGATACGTAATTAATCTACTGTGTCATCCCTTATAATTTTTATGGTGGAATGTTCAACTTCGATCCTAAACGTATATTTTAAGTTTAATTTATACCCTTTAAATTTATTTTTGTCTAAACTATTTGAAAAGTTTTATATTGATCTCATATATATGCGTTTTTATAATTGTTTATTTTGATTTGAAACTATTTAACGTGATTATATTTTCTCATTTTAAGTTTGAATGTAATAAGTATAAAATTATGTGTTAATATTTTTTTACGAGTATTTTCTTTAATTGAGGTTAAATCTCAAAAGTAAGCTGCTCGTTTCAGAGAGAAAAGTTGTTCATATATATTATTTATTTCTCTTGTTTGAAATTTAAATACAATGAAGTTTTGAATCTGCATACAATAAGTTCAGAGCAACGAATTATTCTTAATGACTTTGTTCTCTATTAGTTAAGAGTGTGAGCAAGTAACGTTAAATTGAACCAAAAAAATAAAAAAATTATGGGAAATTGGTCTCAAATTCATTTTTTTGCTCAAATTTGACTTCATTTGCTAACAGTGTCAACTGAAGTATAAAAAAAAACTTCTTTAGAGTAATTCAGACTTAGAACGAGAGAGATATAACTAACTTCATTTGATTTTGAGTTGCGAACGAGCGGCCGCACACTTTCAAGACATAAGTTGACTTTGTTTGCCGACGACCTCAACTGGATAGAGAAAATATTCGTCAAAAGCAATCCGTAATTCTAGATTCTTCATATGTGAACTCAAAATAAGAGAGATATAGTTATATTCTATAATTTCTAATTAAAAGTGAGCAACCATTGACAATATTTAGGACTAATATACAAAGCTTCTTAAATATCTTGAATGACCAAAATAAATTAAAGAAGCACATAATCTAGAGTAATTTAAATTAATATAATTTAAAAAAAATGAAAATAAAAAATTCAATTTTATAAAACAAGCATATTTTTAAATATGAAAAATTTTAAACTGATTGATTTTAATTAAATGCATCTATAACTTTAAGATATTAAAAGGGTCGTTGTTATGTTTTAAAAATGTTAATAAGGTAGAAATAGAATTTGTTTTTATTATCCATTTGATTATTTTATCTATTTTAGTTAATGTCTTGATGCTTTTTTTGTTATCCCTTTAATTTTTGAAATTTTATTGGGACTAATATAAGCCTATAAAGCATGGACACGAACACAAATACATGATACAGACACATCGACATATTAATTTTTTAAGATTATATGACATGATATGACATATTTGTATATGTAAATAATTAAAATCTATAAATTTTGATAAAAATTTTAAAAATTAATATGTCAATTCATAATATATGTCATACGTGTCATTATTTTCAATCGTTTGTTATCTTTAAATCACAAAAAATTAATTTTATATTTTAAATTTANTAGGCGGGCGCCTAGAAACTGGAGATCGTGGGTATGAGCAAGTCAGTAACCCACGATCTCCCGTAGCGTGGATTGCGGAGTGGGGTAAGCGTGGGTGACCACGCGTCATGATGGGGGCGTGCGCCAAGACCCGGGATGGGTCGTGGCCGCCCCTACTTGTGCTTAGGGCGCTCGATTGGCTCGAGGGCGTCTCGCAAGGTGCAGAGAGGAGAAGAGGCCCGGTGCGAGGGCCGTTTTAGGCGTACGCCCAAATAGTGATGTATCACAAGTCCCTCCTTAAAGAAGTCTACGAGCGTGTTCGTCGAACTGTTCCTTAAGGCGAGCGGGATGACCGATTTGGAGAGCGTGCGATGGGATCCGTGCTTGGGCGGTGTATTCGCGTCGATTGGCGAACGCCCAAAAATGTGCAGCAGTACTTGTCCCCCACGCAGAGGAAGTAGTAGGAACGGCGGCCTTCCATGGGAAATTGGAAAGTCAGTGGATCATGGCGGGCGAGCAAGTGGTAGGTAGGGTTGTCTTGTCAGGGACACGTGTCGCTACCCGGGAGGCAGAAATTTGAAAAACAAAAAACGCCTCGTATGCCGCGCTCGCAAGGGTATAAAAGGACCAAAGGTTATGTCTTTTGCACTTTTACACATTCCAGCGATTTGAGGAGAGAGAAGAGAGGAAGCCGAAGAGTTCACCCGCCGGAGTTGCAGAACCGTCGCCGGAAATCGGAGAGAAGTGACTGTGAAGGAGAATCGCGCGAGGGAAAGGTTTTCTGGTGAGTCTTTTCTGTTGATTTTGTGTTGCATTTCGCTGGTTTTCGCTGGGTTAGGGTTAGTATCTGTGAGTCGATGTGTCTTTTCATCTTTGCTGATGGTGAGGCCGTCGTGGGTGACGGCGGAAATGGGTGGTTTCCTGGGAGGAGTGGTTATTAGTCGCTGTGTTGTGAGTGAGAGGCAGCGAAAAGTGGGTATGGGTCTGGGTGTAGGGTGTTGAGTTTCTGGGTTATCTGGGTTTTCTGGGTTGGGTGTTCATCGAGTGCATACTCTGATGAAGGTGACGTTTGGGGTTTTTCAGGGTTTGCAGGGCGGGCGTCTCATGTGAGTGAGGCGGTCGTCAGTTGTATGGTCATGATGACATGTTTCCTTCTTGTTTGCAGGGTTAACAGGGTACGAGTGTGCAGTAGTTGATAAGCAGGGCGAGCGCCGCAAATTATTCAACTTTCAAACTAACACCCAAAAGTACTATGTCTTCAGGTACCTCCTAATCCCTTGTATTTTGACTTTTCTGGCAAGTGTTAGAGACCATGGTGGTCATTAGGGAGTTAGAAGAAGGTGAAGAACTGAGTAGAGTTAGTAGTTTGACTACACAGGGCAGTAGCTCTGTAGATTTGGAAGAGGTGCGACAGTCGTTAGAGGAAACTGTGCAGCGGGCGACTAGGTTACTAGCCAGGAGAGCAAGTGAGAGGGCGGGCGCACTT